>JANSWA010000077.1:0-87290 GCA_028015225.1 Carex myosuroides | reverse complement strand
TGTAATTTTTATTGAACGTATTGTTATTGAAGGTAATCCGCCAAAAATTGATTATAAATTAACCTTAAAAGCGCTGGAAATTGTTCCTGCATTGAGTGCTTTAGAAAGTTATGGTCGTTCTCTGGTTGATATAAAATCTGAAGGCACAGCATCATCCAAACCTGCAACGTTAAATTTAAGTGCAGATGAGGAATCGTTTTTTGATCAGCTGTAAATTTGTACTATCTGGTTTCTATAATTCTTCCGGATCTAAATAAAACCCTTTGGCTTTTGGCTTTGCTCATAATAATTTCCTGAACGGTTGTTCCTTCAATTTTACTTTCCAGCCAGGAAATGATATCAAAAATAAATAAATGCTCTTTTTTCGTAGGCACTGTTTTCGATCGGTTCCAGTTGATTCTTTAACGTGCTGAACCGGATAACCAATTCTGTTACATTCACATCGTTGTTCAAATCCTTTAAGAATTCAGAATAAATTTCTGGAACATGCGTAAATCGTCTCTTTTCCATAAAAAGCGATAGGTAGAAATGATGTAGTATTTAATCACATCAAAATTGCCGAGCTCATAGTGACTGATCAGATTTATAATCCGGGCAAAGCAATGGATATCTTCCCGGATATCTACGTTCGGGATATTGATAATTTTATTCAGCCATCTCAAACAATGGTTATACAATCCAGCTCCAAAATACAAACAGGAAATCTTATACATCAGGATCAAGGCAGAGTGCGGATCCAATTTTTTAAGCAGATCGTCTATGTCTTCTTTTCTGTCTACAAAAAGCTTTTTTACACCTGCATGAAACTCTCCTGTAAGGAAAAAAAAGGTTCAATTCATGAATAAAATAATATTTTAATAAACTGGTTTTCAAACGTTCATTAAAATAAACAGTACTATCATTAGTAAAGTTAATCAGCTTATGTTTGCTCTCCACAAACTCATTGAAGTAATTTAACTTAAATTCTGCTATCATTAAGTTATTCAATGCCTTAACATAATTTTCAGGAGAAAATTTAATACGATCCGGATTCTCTTCGTATAAATGTACTAACCTATTGGCATACAGGTGACCATTGGAAAAATCCTGCAAAAAGTAATAATAACCAATATATAAAAGATACAAGGTTGTTTTTTCACCAAGAGAAAGGGCTTCTTCCTTATAATCAGGCAAATTATTAATAAAATATTCTTTTATCCGAATAGAGTCTTCTTCATCCCGAATAAATCCGATACGAGTATAATAGGAATTTAATTTGATGCTCAAATTGGAAAACATGTTGATGTTATGGATCTGCGAATTGATTTTCCGCACGTCATCAATAATTGTATCCACTGTTTCTTCAATATCCTCATCAATTGTCAACATCAAAATACTCTTCTCGAGTTTAATGATTTCTAATGTCAACTCTAAGTTTTCATGTACCTGGGATAAGCGGCTGTGCTTTTTTCAAGCAGGATTTCCCTTGCTGATATAAACGGCGTTCAAATAAAAGCTGAGCAAAATCGATCTGCTCCCGTATCTGCAGATCCAGGATTTTAGGCAAATTATACTGCCTGAGAGACAGCATGACCTTTTCATACAAATATGCTTTCAGGTTAGAGAGCTGAGAAGATTTAATTGCCGGTATACTTCTGACACCCGTTCCTCATTAAATACCTTTTGTTTGTTCAAATAGTCAAACAGAAGCAACATTTTCTTGGTCCTCGGGATCTCCGCTGCCGGTATGATTGATTTTAAAGTGTCTTTTTTCATTCGGACTTAGCGAATGTATCAGATCAAATAAGCTTTTTGACTTAACCCTAGACATAGTAATTATATATAGCTAAATGATTTAATAATCAGTTTATAATGCAATATAATTATTTGTTTGGAAAACGTAAAAAGTAATTTTCAGGAGAAATCATACAACAATGTTGAATTTTGATTGGTTTTGTTTATTCTGACTTCAGGTAAAAGAAGACTGGGGTCATCAACATTTCATCCGTTGGCTGAAGCCCAATGGCAATGAAAGCCGAGCTCCTTCTTTTAGTGAGAACAGCTCGGCTTTCATTGCCGTCACATTTATGTAGCGGTATAAATAAAAAAGTCTCGCTTTTCAGCGAGACTCCTCTTCGATGCCATTTGCAGTCAAAACTTATTTGTACAGCTTCTTATAATTCAGCTTTCCTTCATCCAGAAAATCAACATATGCAGGAACACTTCTTTCATAGGTTATGCTTTCTGTCAATTCCATCTCTGTATTGGGATCGAGAATAATGTATTGTGGCTGACCATTGTAATGAAACCGTGAACTTTGGAAATCTTTGTTCTGCTCTGCAATCGGTCTTTTTTATTTTGTTATCTCTTTTAGATGTATACCATTCACTTTCAGGCAATTCTGTTTTAGCATCTGTATATAAAGATACAATCACGAAATCTTCGTTCAAACGTTTTAGTACAGCAGGATCGGCCACACGTTGCGCTCGACCTCTCTGCAATTCACACAACTTTTACCTGTGAAGTCAATAAACAAAGGTTTGCCTTGCTGCTTTGCACAAGCTACTGCTTCTTTGTAATCAAAATAGCCCTGCAATTGTAATGGCAAATGAAGAAGATCCTTATGCTTTGGTGTGCCGCAGAATTTTGTCTGTATTAGTCGTATTATCTTCCTGCGGAGGCAAGTATCCCGAAAGCTGTCTCAATGAATTACCTGCAATACCCGTCGCCAGATAAACAGCTAGCAACATAGTGATTATTGCTAAAACTCTCCTGGACCAGCCAACATGACCTTTGTCGTGTTCAGAAAATTTTACAACACCTAATAAATAAAGACCTAATGTGAATAATATCAGGATCCAGATCAGCAAGAATGTATTTCTGTTCAGAATATTCCAACCTTCAACCAAATCTGCAATGCTTAAAAATTTTATGGCTAAGCCTAATTCAATAAATCCTAAACTTACTTTAACAGTATTTAACCACCCGCCTGATTTTGGCAGCGATTTTAACCAGTTCGGAAATAATGCAAAGAGTGTAAATGGTAATGCAAAAGCGGATGAATAAGCCAGCATCCCAATCACAGGTTTTATCAATTTGCCCACCAGCTGCTGCCAATAAAATGGTACTTACAATCGGGCCTGTACATGAAAACGATACCAACACAATGGTAAAGGCCATGAAGAAAATACCTATATAACCACCTTTGTCGGATTGCTTATCAACCTTATTAATAAAATTATTCGGTAGCGTAATTTCAAACAAACCAAAAAACGATAGTGCAAATACAACAAAAACGATCGTGAATAAAACATTGGGTAGCCAATGCGTGCTTATGAAATAAGCAAAGTCTTCGCCGATTGTTGCAGCAATTACAACTCCAATTAATGTATAAATTGAAATGATTGAAAGTCCGTAAATAACTGCCTTGCGAATGGCTTCTTTTTTAGAACCCGAACTATTCGAGAAAAAGGAAACGGTCATAGGGACCCATCGGAAACACACAAGGTGTAATGATGGATACAAAACCTTGCTGCAAAAGCAAACACCGCAAATAGTAGTAAAGACGTATCTTCTGTTACGCCACCCCGATTTTTAACTGTTATTTTAATTGTTCCGTTTTGAACATTTTCTTTTTGTGCATTGGTTAAAGCAGTACTCTTGCCTTCCAGACTATCTCTTAAAATTTTGATAATGGCTTCATTGATGCTATCTCTCTTTACAAGATTGTCAACATGTTGTGCAAGCTTCTGCAATTCTGCTTCAGGTATAGAAACATTTTTGGCAGCCTGTACCTGAATGGTTTAAAAACAAAAAGGTAAACAGGTATAGGATATATGCTCTCATTATTTACTGTACTTTTTAACGAAACTTTTTAAATAGTCCACACTCACATCATTCCCTTTTGCGTCCCGTTGAATGAGTTTTGCTTTTTCAGCTTCAAGACTTTCCAAAGTCGGCTTTTCATCCACGTTTGTTTTTGGTTCGTCTGCAGGAGTTTTCGTATCCTGTGTTGGTGTTTGAACCCCTTTTTTCGCAGGTAAAATTATCAATCCTGTGAATTCAAATTCAGCTTCTCCCGGAACACATTTGCCTTCCGTACATGTCTGAAAGTCAACCGACAAAATTATTTTAGGAGCATCATTCAGAATAATTATTTTTTGTCTGAATTCAGCATGATCAACAAAGTAGGTAACATCACCTTCCCAGATCGGATCGTATTTTTTCTTTGGCTTAATGGCTTTTGTTTTGCCTACTAGTTTGTAGCCATTATCAGCAGTGAATTTGAAGTCCGTAATGGTCGGACCAAGATTCGGATCAAAGTCATTTGAGTATAAATACCAATCCGGTATAATCGCTGCTGTTGCTACAATTTCAATTGTATCGCCAATTATGTATCTCTTTAGAAGACAAAGAAAACGACCACTTTACAGGGTCAAGATTCTCTGCCTGCGCAAATGCAGACCATAAACAAAAGACAAGAACTATAATTCGTTTCATATTCAATACTATACAAAATTAGCAGCTATAAAGTTTCTAACGTGCAATTAGCCGTTTCCGTATTTGTTCCTTAACAGCTTTCGACAAACACTTCATTTTTAAAGACGAATCCTGTTTTAAAACCTATAAGGTTTTATTTGCTGAAATATTTATGGAACAATACAATCGTTTCAATTCCCTTAAGGTAATTAAATACTCTGTAATGCTCATTCGGTGAATGGATCGCATCCGAATCCAGACCGAAACCCATCAACACCGTTTTCAATCCAAGTACTTTTTCAAACAAGGCAACAATCGGAATGCTTCCACCTTCACGCATCGGAATTGGCTTTTTATTCCATGCTTCTGCAAAGGCTGCTTCTGCTGCTTTGTAACCTGCGCTGTCTGTTGGTGTAATTGCCGGTTCGCCGCCGTGATGTGGAATCACTTCTACTTTCACTGATGGCGGAGCAATGCTCTTGAAATAATCAGTAAATAATTGCGTGATCTTATCCGGAGTTTGGTTCGGTACCAGACGCATGGAGATCTTCGCCTGTGCGATAGAAGGCAAAACAGTCTTTGCGCCTTCACCGGTATAACCGCCCCAGATACCGTTCACATCCAACGTCGGACGGATAGATGTTCTTTCTAAAGTTGTGAATCCTTTTTCACCTTCTACATCGGCAATATCCAATGCCTTTTTATAATTATCTAAATTGAACGGCGCGCTGTTCAACGCTTTACGATCTGCTTCACTTAATTCAAGTACCGAATCATAAAAACCAGGAATCACAATGTGATTGTTTTCATCTTTCATTCCCGCGATCATTTCACATAAAATGTTAATAGGGTTGGCAACTGCACCGCCGTATACACCGGAGTGTAAGTCTCTATTCGGACCGGTAACCTTCACTTCTAAATAACTTAATCCCCTTAAACCGATTGTTATAGAAGGTGTTTCAACAGAGAAGATCGCTGTGTCTGATACCAGGATCACATCGGCTTTTAGCTTCTCTTTATTTTTTTTCCAGAAACGGACCAAGATTGTCCGAGCCAACTTCTTCTTCGCCTTCGATCATGAATTTGATGTTGCATGGAACATCTTTCATGGCTGTTAAAATCTCCAACGCTTTGATGTGCATGTACACCTGACCTTTGTCATCACAGGCGCCCCGGGCATAAATGTTTCCGTCTTTAATGACCGGTTCGAAGGGAGGGGAAGTCCACAACTCATAGGGATCTGCAGGCTGCACATCGTAGTGACCATAAACCAAAATCGTTGGTTTAGATGCATCCACAAATTTCTCTGCATACACCACAGGGTTTCCGCCTGTTTCGCACAATTCTGCTTTATCTGCGCCTGCTTTCAAAAATTGTTCTTTTGCAAATTCCGCAGCACGTATTACATCTGCTTTGAATTTTTTATCTGCACTGACAGAAGGTATCTTCAGCCAGTCACATAATTCACCAATAAAACGATCTTTGTTTTGTTCTACATAAGCAGAAACAGAGGCAGCAGTAAGTTGAGACATAGTATTTGGTTATGAGTATAGTATGTAAATATAGAAAGTTTTAAGAAGAAGTGTAAAGTAAAAAGTGTAAAGTGTAAATCGTACAAATAATTGGCAAGTGGTTGGCAGTTTACGCAATCAAACATTTAAGCATATCAAAATCTAAATTGCGTAAACGTGCCAAACCACGGCTCTCAAAATACGCCGTGGTTTGGCACGTTTAAGTGAAATAAACTCCAAAAAGAAAACGCTAAATTGTTCACTTAAACTGCCAACCACTTGTAATCTGAGAGCTGTGGGGTTGTTGGCCGAATGGCACAACAACGGGTTGAGTAGTGGGTCAGTTAAAGTAAGAAATCAGATACTCTCCGTTTGGAATTTGTCTTTTGTTATTTGGAATTTCTTCTCGACTTAAACAATAAACGGCTGTTCTCTAACGCCTCTCCACGCCTGCACACCACCCGTATGCAGAGCAACGATCACGGAGCCTTTTTTAAAATATCCGTTCTCAATTTTATCCAGCAAGCCAAACATCATTTTGCCGTTGTAGATCGGGTCCAGTAAAATTCCGGTTTGTTGTTCAAAGTTTTTTACAAACTCAATCAGTTCGGGTTTAATCTTTCCATAGCCGCCAAATATATAGTCCGAAGTAAAAAGCTCTAACTTCGTTCTGTCAAAATCTTCTTTCAATAAATCCGCAACTTCATCAATAACATATTCGCCATTTTTCAAGGCAGAAAAAACAAGCAGTTTTGAATCCAAATGTTTAATGCCTTTCATCAAACCGGCAAAGGTGCCGCCCGTACCACAAGGTGCTGCGAGATAATCAAACAGTATTTCAATTTCTTTCACCAATTCAGCAACTCCGTCAACAGCAAAAGCATTTGTTCCGCCTTCGGGAATAAAATAAAATTCTTCCTTTACTGAATAACTCAATTCAAAAGCCAGATTTGGATTTTCACGAACACTTCTATATGCTTCTCTGGAAACAAAAACGAATTCCATACCCAATGCTGCCGCATCTTTCAGCGTAGGATTTTCGATCAGCAATTCTTCTCCGCGAATAAGTGCTTTGGTTTTCAAACCATGCTCTTTTCCATATGCAGCTGTTGCAATAATATGGTTCGAATATGCTCCGCCACAAGTCAGCAATCCAGTTTTTCCTTCCTTCAGACATTGTTGCACATTGTACTTCAACTTCCGGATCTTGTTACCGCCGTATAAAGGATGAATAAGATCGTCACGCTTCAGGTACAACGTTACTCCAGCCTTTTCGGTTTGAGGAAGAATGATGGGTTGAAGTGGACTTTGCATGGGAGCAAATATAATTGTCTGAACCGGGATTATTAAGAGATTACAGGGATTGACATGAAAATTATGTACTTGCACTTTTTTATATTTTAATCCTATTCATCATCTTAATCCTTTTAAAATCCCAGTTCAGACAAAATTCCGTATCTTTGCACCTATGGCAGAAAATGAAATACCGGAAGAATTAGAAGACGGCTTTAGTGAAGACGAATTGTTTGAGCACCATCGCGTTGTATGCGATCCGGGACAAACGCTTCTTCGGATCGATAAATTTTTAATGTCGCGTATACAGAATGCTACACGTTCCCGTATTCAGTATGGTATTGAAGCTGAATCTGTTCGGGTAAATGATAAACCAACCAAAGCCAGCTATAAAGTAAAGCCGGGTGATGTCATTACCATTTCACTGCCGCATCCACCGCGCGAAAATGTATTGATCCCGGAAAACATTCCGCTGGATATTGTCTATGAAGATGATCAGATTCTGATCGTAAATAAAAAGCCGGGCATGGTTGTACATCCTGCGCACGGCAACTGGTCTGGCACATTGGTAAATGCCCTGGGCTTATCATTTTGAAAATCTGCCGACTCACGTAAACGGTGCAATCCGTCCGGGACTGGTGCATCGCATTGATAAAGATACTTCCGGTTTATTGGTGATCGCAAAAACAGATTATGCCATGACCTTTATGGCGAAGCAATTTGCGGACCACAGCATCGAGCGTACCTATCAGGCAATCTGTTGGGGTGTTCCGGATCCTAAAAACGGAACCATCCGAAATTATTTAGGCAGAAGCCTGAAAGACCGTAAGATCGTTGCTACCTTCGACAACGAAGAGGATGGCAAACTTGCGATCACTCATTATAAAACATTGAACGCCTATCATTATGTAGCATTGATCCAGTGCAACCTGGAAACAGGACGAACACATCAGATCCGTGCGCACATGAAATCCATTGGTCATTCGCTTTTCAACGATATGAGTTACGGTGGTGATTCAGTAGTAAAAGGAACTGTTACCGGTAAATACAAACAATTTGTTGAAAACTGTTTTAAGTTATTACCACGTCAGGCACTTCATGCAAAGACCTTAGGTTTTGTACATCCAACTACAAAAGAATTCATGCAGTTTGATAGCAAGCTGCCCGATGATATGCAAGCTGTCCTGGATAAGTGGGAACGTTATGTGGGCGAAGAAAAGTAAGAAGAAGTACTAAGTATATAGTACAGAGTATAAAAAAGAAATTTATTATTGATTAATCTAAATTAGAGCGCTACGTACTTTGTACTTAGTACTCCGTACTCTGTACTATGAGTTTAGGTATCCGCTACATGCTCCTCTCCATCGTATCGTTTTCACTCATGCATTTGTGTGTGAAAGCTATACCGGGCATTCCCGTTGTACAAACTATTTTTCTTCGTTCTGTTTTTTCAATTGTATTCTGTTATATCGCTATCAAACAAGCAAAGGTTTCTGTTTGGGGAAACAATAAAACATTCCTGGTTCTTCGTGGATTGGTTGGTATGTTTTCGCTGATCTGTTTTTTCTATTCCATACAAATGCTGCCTTTGGGAACCGCAGTAACCATAGGCAATCTCGTTCCATTTTTTACATTGTTTCTTGCATTCTTATTTCTGAAAGAAAAAATTTCACATTTAAAATGGATCTTCTTCGGCATATCTTTCCTGGGTGTTTTTTTAATGAAAGGACTTGATAAAGATCTGTCAACAATAGGAATTGTATTGGGATTGTGCGCTGCTTTCTTTACTGCAACGGCGCATTTTGTTGTTCGAACGTTGCGCGACACCGACGATACTTCGGTAATTATGTTCTATTTTCCATTCATCACCATTCCGTGTATGTTGCCTTTTATTTTCACAGCATGGAAAACACCGGATGCACGGGAATGGCTGTTTCTTTTGTTCATTGGAATTACCACACACGTAGGACAACTCTTCCTGACTAAAGCTTATAAACACGAAGAAGTAAAAAATATTTCTTACGTGTATTACCTCGGCATAGTACTTTCGTTTGTTTACGGTCTTGCGTTTTTTGGAGAATTTATCAGCCTGAAGTCTTCCGTTGGCGTGGGGTTGGTGATTTTTGGAATGATACTGAATATGCTCGCGTGAGTTTTGATACGTGATTAAATTCCAAATAACAAACTGCTTAAAACTGAATAGCAGCGTTTATATGTTAGACAAGGCTTGTTGTTTCTTGCTTTAAATTAGATCCGTCTTATGTTTAATTTTATAATAAAGACCGACACCTACAACTGAAAAAAATAGAGGTAATGAAGTAAAGCCAATGATATTCATTTTATGTTGTTCGTCTTTATTGACATAGTACGTTTTTCCGTGGCTGGACGTTGCTTCTGTTTTATCCGGAGTTTTTATATCCGAATACGTTTCCCCATACTGGTACAATGAGTAACAGAAAAAAATAAACAGTACAATATTTAAATAGAAAGCACCTTTATATATTTTTTTAAATGTTTCCATAACTACCATTCTATAGGTTTTGCAAAATTCCAAACGGAGAAAATGAATATTTCAGCAGTTTGAAATTTGTTTTTTGTGATTTGGAATTTAT
This sequence comes from Carex myosuroides, assembly GCA_028015225.1. NCBI lineage: Eukaryota > Viridiplantae > Streptophyta > Magnoliopsida > Poales > Cyperaceae > Carex > Carex myosuroides. Next base: position 77,416 of record JANSWA010000077.1, on the reverse strand, counting down.
AAAAGGCTTTGCCTTTTAGCTGCATTCCAATACTCATCCATCTCAGCCAGACTCATCGTATTTAATTGCTTACCGTCTTTTTTCGATTCGGTTTCTAAATACTGAAAACGTTTGATGAATTTTTTATTGGTACGCTCCAATGCATCTTCGGGATTGATGTTTAAAAAACGCGCATAATTGATAAGTGAGAAAAATAGATCGCCGAGTTCTCCTTCGGCTTTAAATGCGTCAATTTTTTTATCGTCTTCAATATTGAATTCCTGTTTAAACTCTGCAAGTTCTTCTTCTACTTTTTCCCAGACCTGCTTTTTCTCTTCCCAATCAAATCCGGCACCGCGGGCTTTTTCCTGTATGCGTGTTGCTTTAATCATTGCCGGCAACGATTTGGGAACACCACTTAAAATAGATTCCTCTTTGGGTTTTTCCGTCATCTTGATCTGCTCCCAGTTACGTTTGACAGCTGCTTCGTCTTCTGCTTTCACATCACTGTAAATGTGCGGATGTCTGCGGATCATTTTTTCAGAAAGTGCATTCAATACATCACCGATATCAAAATCTTTTGTCTCCGAAGCGATACGTGCATAAAAAACCAGATGCAGCATGATATCGCCTAACTCTTTCTTGATCTCGTCCATGTCTTTTTCAACAATGGCATCTGAAAGTTCAAACGTCTCTTCAATGGTTAAATAACGCAGACTTTCAATGGTTTGCTTTTTATCCCACGGACATTGTTCGCGCAATTCATCCATGATGGTTAACAATCTGTCAAATGCTTTTAATTGCTCTTCTCTTGAATTCATACCAATAAGACGTTTATATAACAAATAACCATATTCTCTGCACTAATGCTTGTTTTAAGGTGGAAATTTTAATGGTTGTTGATAAAATATTTGTTTGTATAATTTTTAAAAGAAAAGATTGTATATGGTTTCTTTTTGTAAATTTACTTAGAAACAAAATCTTTTTAACAGTGACTTTAATTAAATCTATTTCAGGAATCCGCGGAACAATCGGCGGAAAACCAGGAGATTCATTAACACCGATCGATGTAGCAAAATTTGCTGCAGCATATGGTACCTGGGCAAAAACAAATTCTGATAGCAATACCATTGTCGTTGGTCGTGATGCACGTTTATCAGGACCCTGGGTTTCTTCTATTGTAACAGAAACACTTCGTTGTTTAGGTTTTAATGTAGTTGATCTGGGATTGTCTACCACACCAACTGTTGAAATGGCGGTGGTTTGGGAAAATGCTGCAGGCGGTATCATCATCACCGCAAGTCACAATCCGGGACACTGGAATGCGTTAAAATTGCTCAATGCCAACGGGGAATTTGTTTCTGAACGTGATGGCAAAAAAATACTTGCTCTTGCTAAAAAAGAAAATATTGATTTTGTAGATGTAAAACATTTCGGCACTTATCGTAAAGACGATAGCTACATTCAAAAACATATTGATGCAATTTTAAAATTGCCTTTAGTAGATATTGAAGCAATCCGAAATAAAAATTTCAATATCGCTATCGACTGTGTAAACTCTACAGGTGGTATTGCGCTTCCCCTGTTATTAAAAGCATTGGGTGTAAAACACGTTTCAGAATTTTATTGTGAACCGGATGGACATTTCCCGCACAATCCAGAACCGTTAGCTGAAAACCTTTCATTCATTTCAAATGAAATTGAAAAAGGACATTACGATTTAGGTATCGTTGTTGATCCGGATGTAGATCGTTTGTGTTTTATCAACGAAGACGGCAGCATGTTTGGTGAAGAATACACCTTAGTTGCAATTGCAGATTATGTATTGAAACATACTCCTGGCAACACCGTTTCAAATTTGTCTTCTACCAAAGCATTAAAAGATGTAACCGAGAAACACGGCAAACAATACATAGCTTCTGCGGTAGGTGAAGTAAATGTAGTAACTGCTATGAAAAAAAATAAAGCAGTTATTGGCGGCGAAGGTAATGGCGGAGTTATTTATCCGGAATTGCACTACGGAAGAGATGCATTAGTTGGTATTGCTTTGTTCCTTTCACACCTTGCTACATATGGAAAAACGATTTCCATGATGCGAGCAAGTTATCCGAATTACATAATTTCAAAAAACAAAATTGAACTTACGCCGGAGATCGATGTGGATTGCGTGATCGAAAAAATCAAGGAGCATTATGCCAAAACACCAATGATTACGGTAGATGGTGTTCGCTTTGATTTTGATGCAGGCTGGGTGCATTTACGGAAATCAAATACCGAACCGATCATCCGCATTTATGCTGAAGCAGATACACATGCAACGGCAGATAATCTTGCACACAAAATAATCAGTGATATTAAAGAAGTATTAGATACAAATGCGTGTATACTTAGATAATGCAGCTACAACGGCTTTAGATCCTCTGGTTCTGGAAGCCATGATGCCTTATTTAACCAATCATTTTGGTAATGCGTCTTCTATACATGGGCACGGTCGCGAAACGCGATCGGCCATTGAAATTGCCCGCAAAAAAATCGCTGATCTTCTAAATACAACTGCTGCGGAAATTTTTTTTACTTCCGGCGGCACCGAAGCAGACAATACTGCCATTATTGGTGCTGTTGAAAAACACAACATCAAAAACATCATTACCAGCAAGCTTGAACATCATGCTGTTTTGCATACCGTGCAATATCTGGAAAAACTAAATCGGGTAAGTGTCCATTATGTAGAAGTAAATGAATTGGGTGTTGTTGATTTAACGCATTTAGAATCATTGCTTAAAGCCTATCCGAATGCATTGGTAAGTCTGATGCACGGCAACAACGAGATCGGTAACATGCTGGATCTGAAAAAAGCCGGTGAGCTGTGTCAACATTACAAAGCATTGTTCCACAGCGACACGGTACAAACCATTGGACACTATCCCTTGCATTTGTATTCGTTACCGGTTGATTTTATTGCCGGCTCCGCACATAAATTTCACGGACCAAAAGGAATCGGTTTACTGTATTTGAAATCCGGTTCTGCTATTTATCCCTATTTGCATGGTGGTGCACAGGAACGCAACATGCGCGGAGGTACAGAAAATACTGCAGCTATTGTTGGCATGGCCAAAGCTTTAGAACTTTCATATCAGCGTATGAACGAAGATCGTGTGCATATTACTGCCTTGAAAAAATACATGATCGAAGAATTAAATGGTATTCCGGGATTACTTTATAACGGACAATCCGCAAATCTGGATAATAGTTTAATGCATGTATTAAACGTAAGTTTGCCACCTTCAGAAAACAATGAAGTGCTGGTAATGAATTTAGACATTGCAAAAATATCCGCATCTGCAGGCAGTGCCTGTACAAGTGGCACGAATATTGGCTCCCATGTACTGGAAGCTATTGGTGCCAAAGATGATTGGGGCTATGTGCGTTTTTCTTTCGGGAGAAATAATACCAAAGAAGAAATAGATTACTGCATTCAAACGTTAGTAAAGAGTATTAAATAACCGTAATTATATGAAAAATCTAATCGTATTCATTTCTATATGCATCGCATCATTCGGTTCGACGTTTGCACAAACAGGTTCGGCATTCCCGACAATTCCTGCTAAAAAGTTAAACGGAAATACGTTTATACTACCGGATAGTGTTAAGGGAAAGTACAGTATTATAGGCATTGCTTTTTCTAAAAAAGCAGAAGAGAGTTTGCTGACATGGTATCAGCCTGCGTATCAAACATTCATTCAAAAAAGGAAAACCATGTTTGCTTCTGAAGTATACAATGTAAATACCTACTTTGTTGCTGTGATTACGGGTGCCAATAAAATTTCAGGTGAAGACATTGTTAAAAAAATAAAAGAAAATACTCAGAAAGAATTGCAACCGTATATCTTAACGTATATCGGTGAATTTGCTACTTACAAAAAAACATTGAACATTACTGAAAGCGACGAACCCTATTTTTTCATTCTCGATGAAAAAGGGGTGATCGTACATATTACAAAAGGAGCGTACACAGCAGAAAAACTGGCTGAAGTAGAAGAAGCACTTTCGGCAGAGTAATTACAAGTTGTTGGTAGTTTACGCAAATAAACGATTTTGATAATCTCTTGATTTCATTTGCGTAAACGTACCAAACCACGGCTTGTTTCAGTCGATACAAAATATGCCGTGGTTTGGTACGTTTAAGTGCCTCTTCTTTTATTAGAAAGCAGATGTGCATTACACTTAAACTACCAACCACTTATTTTACATACTTTTTATTCATTTCATGAAAAAACTTTTTTCCAATCTTACATTCTGGGTGCTTACTGCAATTGTACTTGGTATATGGGTCGGACATTTCTATCCTTCTTTTGCTTTAATGCAGGTATTAACGCATCCGGTAAAACTCAATCTTTTTATTTCGGATATAGAAATTAAAACAACATTTGCTGAATTTTTCAGTAGTCTCTTCATCTCAATTATAAAACTCTTTATCAATCCCATTATTTTCCTTACCATTACACTTGGTATTGCTTCCATGAGTGATCTGAAAAAAGCTGGAAAAGTGGGAGCGAAAGCCTTGCTTTATTTTGAGATCGTTACAACCTTCGCATTGCTGATCGGCATAGCAGCAGCATGGATCATACAGCCGGGCGAAGGTGTTGTTGCCTCAACAATCGGCGGCGGAGATATCAGCACCTATACCAAACGAGCGGAAGATTTTAACTGGCTGCATTTTCTAAAAGACAATGTAACGCTGCAGGTTGTTGTGATCGCAATTCTAAGCGGAATTATATTAAGCAAATATTCCAGACGCAATCAAGTAATTCATTTCCTTCAACCAATTTCTACAACTCTTTTTAAAGCATTGCATTATGTTATGTTGTTCGCACCTATTGGTGCATTTGGCGGCATTGCATTTACCATTGCCAAATACGGACTGGTAACATTGCTGCCTCTGGGTAAGTTGATGCTTACAGTTTATATCACCATGGCGCTTTTTATTTTTATTGTACTGGGACTTATTCTCTGGTATTACAAGATCCGTTTATTGTCTCTTTTAAAATATATCCGTGAAGAATTACTGATCGTGCTTGGCACTTCTTCTTCTGAAGCTGCACTCCCTTCACTTATGGAAAAGCTTGAACGTATGGGCTGTTCAAAACCGGTTGTTGGCATGGTTGTACCTGCCGGCTATTCATTCAATTTAGATGGCACAACCATCTATCTTTCTATGTCGGTGTTGTTTTTAGCACAGGTGTTTCATGTGCATCTCGATCTTTCTCAGATTCTTTCCATTATCGGCATTTTACTCATTACTTCTAAGGGAGCAGCTGGTGTAACCGGAAGTGGTTTTATTGTTTTGGCTTCAACCTTAACAGCTGTTAAAGTCATTCCGGTTGAAGGCCTGGCAATGTTGCTGGCAGTAGATCGGTTTATGTCGGAAGCCAGAGCCATTACCAATTTCATTGGCAATAGCGTAGCAACCATTTTTCTGGCCAATAATGAAAAAGAATTCGATCGCAATAAAATGGCAGAAATCTTTGATTGCGGTAAATAATATTTAAATAAACCGTTGATATTTAAATAGTACGATGTTAATAACCATTTTCTAAATAGTATTTATTAAATATAAATTTTTAATATATTTATCGCAATTCTAAACAAATTGTTTTTTATTACGTTCGAGATGTTTAGATATAAAAAATTTTAACTTTTAAATTTTAAATTAAAAAAAATGGAAAACACAACAGAAGTATCACGCGTAGGTTTTGGCACTAGATTAGGAGCACTACTTTTAGATGCTGTAATTATTTCAGGAATTTCATTTGTATTGGCACCAATTCTAGGTGGATTTTTAGGCGCTGCAGCTGGTGCTGCTGCTGCTGACGCAAGTTCTGATGCTGCAGTTGCAGCAGCAGCTGGTGGAATTTTAGGAACTTTGGTTGCCTTAATGGTAGTCCTTCCTTTAATTTATGTAGTATACTATTTAATCGAAGGATTAACTGGTATTACATTAGGCAAATTGATTTTAGGAATTAAAGTTGCAAACCAGGATGGAACTGCAGCTCCAACAGGAACATTAATTACGCGTTGGGCAGTAAAATCAAGTGGTAATATCTTAACTGCATTAGGTGCTATTTTAGGTGTTGCTATCCTTGGTACTATTGGTGGAATCGTAGGTTTAGTGATCTTCATCGGTTGCTTCATGGTTCTTGGTGCAAAAAAACAATCTTTACATGATATGGTTGCTAAAACAGCTGTATTCAAAAAGTCAGATATTAAATAATACATTTACTATTTATATCAAAAGCCATGGTTTATGTAATCATGGCTTTTTTTATTGCCTTTTTTAAGTCTCCCATTTTTTATACCTTATATATAGCAGTTACCTGAACGTAACCATTTGGTAACTTCTTAAAAGGAACCTATTACTTTGGTTCAGGCTTATACCAGCTGACTCACTTTCTTATCACTTTTAACAGTATGAAAACATCTAATTTATTTGAACCTATTAAAATCGGTTCTATTTCTCTATCCAACAGCATTGTAATGGCACCGATGACACGCTCCCGTGCGATCGGAAATGTGCCAAATGATTTAATGGCAACATATTACGGTCAGCGTGCTACCGCAGGACTGATTGTTACCGAAGGAACCTCGCCTTCACCAAACGGTTTGGGTTATGCACGTATCCCAGGCATCTTCAACAAAGAGCAGGTTGAAGGCTGGAAGAAGGTTACAAAAGCAGTGCACAACAAGGGTGGAAAAATTGTAATACAATTGATGCATACCGGTCGTATCAGTCACCAGGCGAACATGCCGGCAGGCTCAAAAATACTTTCTGCTTCGGCTGTAAAGCCGGCCGGACAAATGTGGACGGACTCTTTACAAATGCAGGATTTTCCAGTACCAAACGCTATGACTGTGGAAGAACTTGTTTCAACCAAAGCAGAATTTGTAAGCGCTGCTAAAAACGCGATCGAAGCAGGTTTTGATGGTGTTGAATTGCACGGTGCAAACGGATATTTATTGGAGCAATTTCTTTCTCCGATCAGCAATGTGCGTACAGACGAATACGGTGGAAGCATTGAGAAACGCAGCAAGTTTGTATTGGAAGTAACCGAAGCAGTAGCTGCTGCAATCGGCAAAGACAAAACGGGCATTCGTCTTTCTCCATATGGAGTTGCGAGTGACATGCCGCACTATCCGGAGATCGATGCAGAATACGATTATCTTTCTAAAAAACTGAACGACTTAGGAATTGCATACATTCATTTGGTAGATCACTCAGCGATCGGTGCGCCTGCAGTACCGATTGAGATCAAACAAAAGATCCGTTCGAATTTTAAAAATACGATCATTCTTTGCGGCGGCTTTGATCAATCTGCAGCTGAAAAAGCGATTGAGGACGGACTTACCAACGCTGCTGCATTCGGGCGACCATTCATCAACAACCCTGATCTGGTAAATCGTTTTAAAAACAATCAGGCACTTTCTCAAAATCTGAATATGGACCAGTTCTATACAGCTGATGAAAAGGGCTATACAGATTATCCGGTGTTTGGAGGTTGATTCTTGTTGCTTATAAAATAATAGAGGCTCATCGTTTGATGAGCCTCTATTATTTTATAAGCAACATTTCTTCTAATTAATTTTAAAATGCATAACCTACTGAAAAATTTATATCAATTGGTCCATTCGCTTTTTGCCACCAACTTTCACCTTCTCCATAAATTGTGTTTCTCCATTGCTGATTGTTTTCTGTATGTTTAAATCTCTCCTTATTCAATATTGGAAAACATGGTGTAATACCTAAATCCATAACGATTCTTTTTCCAAAGATCCATTGATAGCCAAAACCCAAGCCTAGATAGGCTCGCATTGTTTCATAATAAACGTCATCTATATATGCTGTTGCATAAGGTCTATAATCATTATCTCTTATATAGATTTTATCAATTGCAGGATCGTAATAACAGTCTTCAAAACTATGATTATAAACAAAAATAAATGTTCCATTTATATAAAACCCTTCATTGTATCTTTTATTCTTGTTGAAATAATATCGGTATTGAGTTGAAAAAAGAACTATCAACGGAACCTCTACGCTTTTTCTAAAGGGGGCATGTCCCATTGGCGCATAAGCTACTCTGAATTTTATACTAGAATGTTTTGTAAGTGCCTGTTCATAGTATAATGAAATACTACCTGCTAAAAACAGTCCTTGAATATTTCTTTTATATGACTTACCTGCTACTTTTGTTGAATCTGTTTGTGCATGTACAAATTGACATACAGTCAACATACTTATTAGAGCAATTAAAAATAGCTTTTTCATAAAAATTAAACTTCTAGATTGAAAAAAATAAGGCTGAAAATTTCTCTTCAGCCTTATTTAAATTATTTAAGAATCTACACCTTCTCTAATATTGTTCTCCAGCTCGTCTCTTTCCGAATCTTCAGACGTAATTCGCTGATCGCAACTCTTTCCTGCTCCATCGAATCACGGTGGCGGATCGTAACCGTATTGTCTTCTAATGTCTGGTGATCTACTGCAATACAGAACGGGAGTACCGATCAAATCATTACGTGTATAACGTTTACCAATCGAATCTTTATCTTCATACGTTACCTTGATATCGTATTTCAATTCGTTGTAAATTTCCATTGCTTTTTCAGGCAAGCCATCTTTCTTCGTGATCGGAAGAATCGCTGCTTTGATCGGAGCCAATGTCGGATGTAATTTTAAGTACACACGTTCTTTCAGATTTTCTCCTTCACCTGTTGTTTCTTCAGTGTATGCATTGCACAACACGGCAAGAAAACATCTGTCTGCACCAACAGACGTTTCAACTACAAAAGGCACATAGTTACCAAATGCTTTTCCGGTTGCAGGATCAATATCGTTATCGAAATACTGTTGTTTCTTTTTAGACATTTGTTCATGACTTGATAAATCATGATTTGTGCGAGAGTGAATCCCTTCCATTTCTTTGAAACCAAACGGGAATTCAAATTCAATATCTACCGCAGCATTTGCATAAAACGCCAGCTTTTCGTGATCGTGGAATTTTAATTTTTCTACCGGCAAGCCAATAGCTTTGTGCCAGTTTAAACGGGATTGTTTCCATTTCTCATACCATTCCATTTCCGTTCCGGGACGGATAAAGAACTGCATTTCCATTTGTTCAAACTCACGCATACGGAACGTAAACTGTCTTGCAACAATTTCGTTACGGAACGCTTTACCGATCTGCGCAATACCAAACGGTATTTTCATACGGCCTGATTTCTGTACGTTCAGGAAGTTTACAAAAATACCTTGTGCTGTTTCCGGTCTTAAATAAATGGTGCTTGAATCTTCCGCAACAGAACCTACTTGTGTAGAGAACATCAAATTGAACTGACGCACTTCTGTCCAGTTTGCTGTGCCGCTAATAGGGCACGTAATTTTTTCATTTGTGATCAGATCCTGAACACCTTTCAAATCATCGGCTTCAAGCAAACGAGCTAATTTTTTTACCAATGCATCTGCCTCTTCTTTTTTTCCGGCAGCTTCCATTTGCGCTGCACGTTCTTCAACAAGTACATCTGCTCTGTATCTTTTCTTCGAATCTTTGTTATCGATCATCGGATCGCTGAAGCCATCGATGTGACCTGAAGCTTTCCAGGTTAACGGATGCATAAAGATCGATGCGTCAATACCAACAATGTTGTCGTTCAATTGCGTCATTGCTTTATACCAAACCGTTTTGATGTTGTTTTTCAATTCAACACCCATTTGTCCGTAATCGTATACTGCCTGCAACCCGTCATAAATTTCTGATGAAGGAAAAACAAAACCATATTCTTTCGCGTGCGAAACGATTTTTTTCATCAGGCCATTTTCAGCCGGGGCAACTACTTTATTTTCCATGAGATTCGTTTATACATATTTAGTTCTGTTCAAATACTTTGACCTTATCTGAACCTTAGAAATTTAAGTCAAATCTTCAGATCAAAATCACAGTTTTTAAAACAGTAATTCGTTAAGTTTGCAAATTAAATATGTTTCTATGGCATTGCCTAATAAAAAATCTAAAACAGCCGTCTTTCTCATCAATCTGGGTACGCCGGATAGTCCGAATACACCCGATGTACGCAAGTACTTACGTGAATTTTTAATGGACAGAAGGGTGATCGACATTCCATGGTTTAACCGTTGGATGCTGATTAACATGATCATAGCACCATTTCGTGCACCAAAATCGGCACATGAATATAAAAAGCTCTGGACTGAAAAAGGTTCACCTTTGATGTTTCATGGCGTTGCAATTAAGGAATTGCTGCAGAAAGCATTAGGCGATGAATACAAAGTAGTATTGGGTATGCGTTACCAAAACCCATCTATTGCGTCTGCTGCAAAAGAACTTGAAGCAAAAGGATATAACAAAGTCATTGTCTTGCCTTTATTTCCGCAATATGCTTCTGCATCTACCGGTTCGGCAGTGGAAGAAGCCTTACGTGTACTGGGTAAGTGGGAAATTACGCCGCATATTGAAGTAATTTCAAAATTCTTCGACCATCCCTTATTCATCAAAGCCTTTGCCGAGATCGGTCGCAAGTATCTGAATGAAAGAAGCTGGGACCATATTATTTTCTCGTATCACGGTATTCCGGAAAGACAGATTAAAAAAGCATCCATCGGCGACCAGTGTAAATTAGGAACCTGCTGCCAGGTATATGGTACACGCAACGAATATTGCTATCGTGCACAATGTTATGAAACAACCCGTTTGCTGGTAAAAGAATTGGGGCTAGCTGAAGGTTCGTATTCCGTTTCGTTCCAGTCGCGTTTGGGTAAAACACCGTGGATCAAACCCTACACAGATCACAACATTGAAGAACTGGGCAAAGCCGGAAAGAAAAGTATTTTATTCTTCTCTCCTTCCTTCATTGCCGATTGTCTGGAAACTACGGTAGAAGGCGGCGAAGAATATAAAATTTTATTTGAAGAACACGGTGGTAAAGACTGGCAGCTGGTTGAAAGCTTGAATACAAACCAGACGTGGGTTGAGTGTTTGAAAGATATGGTGGTGAGTAAAGGGTAATTTTATTTTCACCGCAAAAAAGAAATTTTAAAATATTGTTCTGAAATATAAATTCACTCAAAAATACTTAGCATGCGTCGCCGCGGCAGAGCGGTTAAATTTTCTAAACTATGAACAACACCAACCCCAAGAAAATAGCTTTCCTTATTACCTCCACGGGTTGGGGTGGTTTAGAAATGAATACGTTAAAGTTAGCAAAACTACTTTCTGAAAAAGGATATAGCATAACACTTATTACACAGGAAAATTCTTCGATCTATACCCAAGGAAAAGACATTTTTGCTTCAACCCTTCTTCTCAAGAAAAAAAGAAAATATTTTGATTTTGGTGCTGCAAAAAAAATAAGCACTGCATTAAAGACATCAGGTATTCAAAAAATCTTTGTGTTTGATAACAAAGATTTAGACGTTGTTGCCTGGACAAAAAAATTATTTTATAAGCAACTGTTTGTTCTCTATCAACAGCACATGCAGATCGGTATCAACAAAAAAGATTTTTTACATACCTTCCGATTCAATTCCATTGATATCTGGATCAGTCCGCTGGAATATCTTAAAAAAGAAGTTGTTCACCGCACAAAATTCCCGGCAGAAAAAATCCATGTCGTACCAATCTGCTTGGATACAACTCAATTCACAACAAAAAAATACTCTCAGATTGAAGCTTTATCAAAGTTAAACCTTCAGCCCAAGGCACCGCTGGTTGGCATCATCGGTAGAATTGGTGAAAAGAAAGGTCAGCTTTTTTTAGTTGAATCGTTGTTAAAATTAAAAAGCAAAGGCATCGCTATTGAACTCTTGATCTTTGGTTCTCCAACAGTAAATGATCCGGAATGTCAGACATATTACAATCATATTCAGGAAACCATCAAAGAACAACAACTCGAAGAATTTGTACATCTTGTTCCCTATCAAAAAGATGTTTCCTTATTTTATAATGCCGTTGACATATTTGTTTTAGCTTCTCATAGCGAAACATATGGCATGGTAACCATTGAGGCGATGCTTTCCGGTTTACCTATACTTGCTACTCATGCAGGCGGGACTAGTGAAATTCTGGATTATGGAAAATTAGGTGTTTTATATGAATATGAAAATCAGGAAGATTTTTGTACAAAATTAATTTACCTGTTAAATAACAAAACGGAAGCTGCAGAAATGGCTAATCGTGCATTCAAGAATGCTTCTAAAAAATTCCAACAGGAATTTGAAGTGAATCAAATCGATAAAATCATTCAGGGCAACGCATAACTTGTTTGATAACTGACAATTTATATATAGTTTTAATATTCACAATTATAAAAAGTTATAATGTTACTTGATAAAATAAAGCCATCGGCGATCTATATTTTTCTTATCTTTTTACTCCTGTTAGATTTTTCTTATTCCTATTATCAATTCTCATTGGCTTCATTTGATGGTGATTTAGCCGGCATTGCTTTGCCTGGTGAATCGTACAGCAAAGTTTTAGAGGAGCCTTTTGGCTGGCCGGCATTTATAGATAATGAATCATACCCCGCAACCAACCGATATGCGATCCATGCAACCGTATCCTGGTATTTTAAAACAGTGCCGTTGTTATTGCAAAATTTTGTAAGTCCTATTGAAAGCATTTACATGGCTTCATCAATAGCAAAACTATTCATGCATGTATGTTTAATTGGAATACTGGGTTTATATGTAGGTACATTATTTAGTTCTTCATGGAAAGCAACATTGATAGGCTCTGTATTAATATCCACCTTATTTCAAACCTACAGCAAATTTACCACCTACATGAATGTTGTTGATTCATCACCGACATATTCTTTTTTTTATGCCTTGTCTATGTTAGCATTATTAATTTTTCTTTTTCCATTCTTTAAGTCAGCAATAACCGGCACATCTGCATTTACCTTGTGGATGAAACCATTTTGGGTAGCGCTAAGCATCTTCCTAGCATTCTTCGGAGCATTGCCTGCTCCGGTATTAATTATCTTATGTCCGTTTACACTTCTTATTCTTTGGTGGAATTATTTTCAGGCAGACAAAGAAAATACAATTGCTGTCAACGCTTTTAATGCCATAAAAAAAATAGATCTGCAGCTGCTTCTATTCTTCAGTTTTGTTACACTTGTTTGTTTGTATTCAATTTATGTAGGATCAAAAAATAGCGAAAATGATTGGTGGCCAATGCCGTTAGCTGATCGATATAAACTTTTACCAAAAGGTTTTCTGGATTGCTTTTGTAATCCTAAAACCGGTTTGTCAATTGTGTTAGCAGCATTAGCAATTAATTTTTATTTACTGAATCGTTTTCTGAAAACTGAATCAAAATTGTTTGTTACAGTAGCTTTATATATGCTTGCTTTTTCCATTCTGTATATGCTGCTGCTGCCACTGGGCGGGTACCGTGATTACAGACCTTTGATACTTCGCCGTGATACTATTCTTCCTGTGTTGGTATCAATTCATTTTTGCTGGGGAGTATCGTCCATACTATTATTAAAATATTTTAAAGGAAACAAATTTTATAAATATGGTTCTTTTGTCTGTTTGTTTTCTATTGTATTTACATTGACAGATTATATTCCTGTAAAAGAAAAAACGAATTTTTACGAAAAAGAAGCTTTTGCAAAAATTGCTTCAGCAACTGAAGATTGCATTGCTCTGGAAAGAAATTGTACGGTATTCGATTGGAGATATAAAGAAAGTTGCAAGGCATCTGAAACAAACGCACTGATGCTGTACTACTGGAACATTACACCAAGAGTGATTAAATATTACCAGCCGGAAACAAAATAATTCTTAATTTTTTCACATGCATACTCCACATCTTCTTTTTGCATACCTATATAAATAGGTAAACTTAAAATTGTATCTGACAGTTTTTCTGTAACAGGCAAGCTCCCTTTTTTTAAATTTAAAAAATCATATGCTTTTTGCAGATGGGCAGGAACCGGATAATGAATACCTGTTTCAATACCATGCTTTGTTAAATATTCTTTAAGCTCATTTCTTTTATTTGTTTGAATCACATACTGATGATAAATATGTTTGCTATCAGCCAAACAAACAGGCGTATGAATTTCTTCTATTTCCTTTAATCGTTCTGAATATAGAGCAGCAAGATGGATACGCTCTTTATTCCAGTTTTCAAGATAGTTTAATTTGATTGACAGAACACCGGCCTGAATTTCATCCAATCTCGAATTTACGCCAACCGATTCATAATAATATTTTTCCGCGGATCCGTAATTTCCGAACAAACGAATTTTTCTATCCAGCACTTCTTCGTTCGTTGTAATTGCTCCGCCATCACCATAAGCACCCAAAGGTTTTACCGGATAAAAACTTGTTGCATTTACAATTCCGAAACTTCCTATTTTTTTATTTTTATATGTTGCTCCATGTGCCTGGGCATTATCTTCGATCACATACAGGTGATTTTTATTTGCCACAGAAATGATCTCATCCATTGTACAAGGTAAGCCATACAAATGCACCGGAATAATGGCTTTTGTTTTTGAAGTAATTTTCTTTTGAATTTCTTCTGCAGTAATATTAAATGTTCGTGAATCCGGTTCTGCTAAAATGGGTGTTGCTCCAACCTGAGTAACAGCCAGCATGGTGGCGATAAAACTATTTGCCGGAACAATTACTTCATCTCCCTTTCCGATTTCCAATACCCGTAAGGATAGCACCAGGGCATCCAGACCATTACCAACTCCTATACAATGTTTTACAGAATGATAATCGGAGTATTCTTTTTCAAATTTTAAAACATGTTTACCTAAAATATACCAGGCATCTGCATGAAGTTCTTTATAAAAAGATTGAACTTCATTTTCAATGAGTTTATTTTGATGAACAAGCGTGTGAAAAGGAATGTGTTTCATAAACATGAAACTAAGTTACGTTTTTTAAAATTGTCTGTATCCTGTTTTCAATAATTGATAGTACTATTTGTTAGTAGAAATAAAAAACCCTCTATTTTAAGTAGAGGGTTTTTAGGTTAGTCTTCAACAATTCGAATTATAATGGGTGTTTGTGAGACACGCACTTCTTCCCAGGCGCCCAAATAATTTCTACGCATTACTTTTTTCGGAGTAATCAATATTATGTCTCCGGCAATTAATCCACTTGTTTTTCCAGACATTGATTGAAATACATCTGCAGGTGACATTTTTCCATAAGCCGGTATCAGTCTTTTGCCGCGTACAAATTCAATATCCCATTCAGTCACTTTGTATGTGGCATCATCCGGTTGGTTTTTTGCAAAATCTGCATCGGGGATTGCTTTTATTGAAATGTTTTTTAATGCTGAAGGTTTAATACCATTGCGCGAATCTAACATTTGTCCGTTTACCCGAACTTCAATGGTAGGTTTTGGAATCGCTTTTACATTAAACGTTTCTTCACCGATAAATTGACCTCTGTTGTATACCGCAATTTTTGTTGTTGCTGCAGAAGGAATAATATATACCCGTCCCTTTGTACCTGTTGTTTTTACTGTTGCACCCGTTGGTTTAAATTCCGGATTGTATTCTGCACCCAAGGCAGGTACCTGAATATCTACTTTATTTCCACAATTAAAATACAAACTCGACAAAGCAGCAGACTGCATTTGTATAACAGGTTTTACTACATAGTATTCTTCATTAACGGTATAAATGGTATCACTGCCATCCGGCTTTTTCATCTTAACCTGTGCAGTCCACATTTTCTTTAACAGTCCATCTGCAGAATATGCACCTCCGCCAGCTAAAAAATTATATTGTCCAATCCCATCGCCGCTAACAGTCAGTGTCTGATTTCCTACTTTCATAGAAGGCAATAACGACGTAGAGGTAGCCGCCATCATAACTTCCGCTTCATATTTTGTTCCGGCAGGTACATACTTACTTTTAGCACGAACAATAGGAAAGACTTTATTCACTTTAAAATCCGTTGCACCCACTTTAGCAACATATTGATTCATAAGAGTACTTTCAATATCTGTTACTTTTGTTTCTAAATCACTGATCACAGCCATGGCAGCAACCAAGGGTGTCTGTGCAAAATTAACCTGTGCAAAATCTTTATTTTTTTGATCTGCATTGTTTTGATAGATCGGATCATCTTTTGCATCAAGTGCTATTAAAGGAAAAGACATACCGGAAGTTTTATTTACAAACGCAACATATTCATTTAACTTCAATTGCAGTTCGTATGCTTTTCCATTTGATTTATTTGTACCGAGCATATATACCTCAACTTCCGTTTCTTCTTTGGCTCCCTTCAGATTTCCATCTTCATCAAAGCCACCCGTTTTAACAATCATTTCAGTTTTTAATTTTTCCATAAAGGCCCGCAGCTCTACAGTTCTCTCCCGCAGTTCTTTTGCATTCTTTGCAATAAGCAGTTCATCACTTCTGTTTCCACGCTCTTTAACGGCGTTCTCGATATTCGTTAACCGATCACCATTATATTGAGATGCATTTGTAACACCTTCTTCTATGCTTTCATTCAATGCATAAAATTTTTCTATCACAGCCGAACTTACCTGTAACGCAAGCAAAGCCGTAAGCACGAGGTACATCATACCAATCATGCGTTGTCTGGGAGTTTCTTTTCCTGTTGCCATAATTCATACCTGTTTAAATTTTCGATAAGCAAAAAATCTTTTGCTTTGAAATGAATAATGAGCGGCAACAAAAAAGATACACACGTGAATTAATTATTTTTTCTGCACGGAATTTTTTAAAAAGAAATATGTAACCAAAAACTACTGATGCATTATGTGTTTATTAAAAACCTACACCCATGAAAAAATCTGTCTTTTATTTTCTTGTAGTTTTTATTGCTTGCATAAGCTGCAAGCCTATGAACCATAGCATCGGTATGAGAGAAGTTTATGAATATCCGAATGCCTCAACGTTTAAACATAAAACCTTACCGGATTTAAATTCAATGCTGCACGAACCCGAGCAGGTTTTTTATATTGAGACAGATACAACTATTTATGGAAAACAAGGAACCGTTGTTACCATTCAACCTTTATGTCTTCAATTGAATGATTCAACTTTATATGAAGGAAAAATTATTATTCATCTGAAAGAATTATATACAAAAGAAGCGTTACTAAGAGAGCGTGCGTATACAATTTCAAACGGCAGTATGTTAGAGAGCGACGGCTCCTTATATATAGATGCAAAAACTGAAAATGGAGAACCATTATATATAGCATGTGAAAATGCAGTGCAGATACGCTTGCCGAGAGAAGTAAAAGAAAATATGACCTATTTTGATGGTTCAAGAGATTCTTCCGGCAATATGAACTGGCAACTGAGCGATTCGATTAATCCGATTTCCGAAGAAAAATTTATTGAGTTCTATGATGTTACCGATCTGGTAAACAATGGATATAAAGAAGAAGAGTACATGAGAGGCGGAGCAAGTATTCTAGTTGAAACATACTTTTTCAGCACAAAAACCTTTGGCTGGATCAATTGCGACCGCTTTTACGATGATCCGAGAGAAAAAACAGACTTTTTGGCCACTTTTGTTTTACCTGAAAAAGAAAAAAATATTGTTGAAACATATAACTATATTGTATTTGATTCGTTGATGACTGTACTTCCGGTTTATCCGGATACTGCAGGGCAATGGATTTGTCCGTCATTACCGTTGGGTGAATCTGTCACCTGTATTTCAATTCAAAAATCAGCACATCGTCTTTATTGCGGAATCCAGAAAAGCCAAGTTGGGAGATCGGGTTTACTGGTGCAATTAAAGGAGATAAATGAGCAGGAATTGAAAATTTTATTGGATTTAACCCTATAATGGGCTAGATTTAAAACAAATATTCCCATTTCGATTTCTTTCCAAGATGCGCTTAATCAGCAGATTATTGGAAAAAAATTAAAATGTGAATAGTGTTGTTTACCACTTGTGATAAATTCGATTATCAAATTTCCTTTGAATAGTTGGATTTTAGATATAATGTGGATAAATTAGCACACTGAATTGGAAAAGACTATCTATTAATTAAAACAGGTTATGAAGAAAATGAATCGTGTTATCAAACATGCGGTTGTTTTAGTAGCGGGTGCTTCACTGCTTTTTTCGTGCAGCAAAGGGAACCCTACTAGTATAAATCCGGGCGGTGCCAGTACTACAACAGGTATGGCATTTAACGAAGAAAACGGCTTCCAGGTAGCTGACTACGCTGGTCAACCGGAAGGTCCGAACTTAGTATACATCGAAGGTGGCCGTACGGTACTTGGTTCTTTTGAAGAAGATTTGATGAAAAACGGTGACAACGTTGAAAGAACGGTTACTGTAGCATCTTTTTATATGGATGAAACTGAAATTGCAAACATCCACTGGTTAGAATATTTATTTTATGTTCAACGTGACTCATCTCAGGAATTTTATGAGTCAGCATTGCCTGATACAACTGTTTGGGCATCTGAACTAGCCTATAACGATCCATATGTTGATCACTATTTCCGTTATCCTGGTTTCCGTTATTTCCCGGTTGTTGGAGTTAACTGGATTCAAGCTAATGATTTCTGTGTTTGGCGTACAACTGTAGTGAACAACCAACTTGCACAAAATGCAGGTATCGATGTTCCTGAAGGTGGTGGACGTATCGCACTTGAAACTGGTGTTGTTTTACCTAACTACCGTTTACCATCTGAAGCTGAGTGGGAATATGCTGCTCAAGCACTTATCGGTAACCAATGGTTAGATGAAAACCAAACACACAAACGTTTATATCCATGGGATGGTCACGCATTACGTAACCCGTATGGAAAACAAATGGGTATGTTCCTTGCAAACTTTAAAAGAGGTCGTGGTGACTACGCTGGTATTGCTGGTAAGTTGAACGACGGTGCAATGATCACTACTTATATCTACGAATTCCCACCAAATGACTTCGGTTTATATTGTATGGCTGGTAACGTAAACGAATGGGTTTACGATGTTTACCGTCCTTTATCTTTCCAAACATTTGATGACTTGAACCCATTACGTCGTAACGGTTTCTTAGATGAAGAAAAAGGTTATGATAAAGCTGGTTTCCAATCATTGATCGATGACCACGTTCGTGTATACAAAGGTGGTTCTTGGAAAGACGTTGCTTACTGGATGTCTCCAGGTACTAGAAGATACTTAGCTGAAGATTCTTGTACTGCAACAATCGGTTTCCGTTGCGCAATGATCCAGGCTGGAACAAACTATTAATAGATAGCTTTCTTATTCCATAAAAAGCCATCCCGATAATTTCGGGATGGCTTTTTTATTTATATGCCGATCCGTTTTAATCCGCAACCATTGCCAGTAAGGCAACACTCACTTTTGCTGCACCTGCATTTTTTAATAATAATCCGCAGGCTTCCAAAGTCGCACCCGTTGTTAAGACATCATCCACCAATAAAATATGCTTGCCTTTAATTTTATCTGTATTGCGAATAGCGTAAACCAATTTCACATTTTCAAACCGCTTTACCCGTTTACTTCGCGCCTGCACGAACAAATTCCGTTTTCGAAACAATACATTTTCTTCGATTTCCAAACCAATTATTTTTTGAATTCCTTCTGCGATTTTTGTTGCCTGATTGTATCCCCGCTTTCGCATTTTAGATGTATGCAACGGAATCGGAACAATCATATCAATACCTGAACAGCGCAACGATTCTTTTATACGGTCTGCCCAGATCGCTGCAAGGCGAACGGCAATATCCGGAGAGTCCCCGTATTTAATGGCGTGTAGAATTTTCTGAGTTTTATTTTTAGAATCAAATACCAGATATGCCCACACAAACGATGGCCTCAATTCAACAGACAAACGTACATACAACGACTCTGGTGAATAGTCTTCATTCACAATCGGCAAACTGCTCAAACATGCAGAACATACATCTACTTCTCCTTGATACAAACCACTTTCACAAACAATGCAATGCGGCGGGAATAAAACATCCGATAAGCATTCGGAAAAAATGCCGACGCTTTTAAAAAAAATTTTCATAATACAGATTCCTTAGCTAATGGTTTGTTAAATTAGTACTTCCTTTGATAAAAACCACATGGAATTTGAAGACCTTGATCTGAATAAAGACTGGAAGCGATTAATGTACTTCTTTATCCGCACGACCGGAAAAAAACCTACCACAAATACGCTCTTATTTCTAATTGGTGTAAATGAATTGGGAAAAGGAAAAATGGCCTTTTCTAAAGAAGAAAAGCAAGACTTAATGCACATTGCAACCTGCAAATTACTAAGTCTTTCAGGGTATTATGAATTTGAAGGCTTAGATCCGGATGGCTGGCCTCATTACAAAGCCCTTAAACCGGTACCAAAATTAAGTCTTGAAGAACAGGAAGACCTTCTTAAACTACACATGATTGAGTACTTTGAAGAACAAATCCTTGATGAGAGAGAGCGGGAAAAAACTGCCAAAGATGTAAGCAAACTCAAACCGATCATTAAACCCAAAACAACAGACAGCGATTCTGCAGAACCATCATCTGAAAAATAATTCAAGCCCGAAGAATGAAAATAATAACATACAACGTTAACGGAATCCGCGCTGCCATTACCAAAGGCCTGCTAACCTGGGTTAAAGCTACCAACGCAGACGTGCTGTGTTTTCAGGAAATAAAAGCAACCGCAGATCAAATCAGTGCTGACGAATTTAAGGAAATGGGTTACACTTCCTATGCATTTCCGGCACAGAAAAAAGGCTACAGCGGAGTCGCCATTTTTACGAAGGAAGTGCCAAAGCATGTAGAGTACGGCTGCGGCATAGAAAAATATGACTATGAAGGACGCGTCCTACGCGTGGATTACAGTAATTTTTCTGTAATGAATGTATACATGCCTTCAGGCTCCAGTGGAGAAGACCGACAAATATTCAAGTTCGGATGGATGGAAGATTTCTTTACATATGTTAATGAATTGAGAAAAACAATTCCGCATTTAATCGTTTGCGGAGATTTTAATATTTGCCATCAGGCAATTGATATTCATAATCCTAAATCCAATGCAAAGACTTCCGGTTTTTTGCCTGAAGAGCGTGACTGGATGAGCAAGCTGTTTGATTCCGGATTTATTGATGGCTTCAGACATTTTAACAAAGAGCCGCATCACTATACCTGGTGGAGCTACAGAGCAGGCTCACGTGGTAAGAATTTGGGTTGGCGAATCGATTATCATGCTGTTACTCAGGAAATGGAGCCCCGATTAAAAAGATCCGTGATTTTACCCGATGCAGTTCACTCAGACCATTGCCCGGTTTTGTTAGAAATTATCCCTTAAATAAATTTGTTTCTATACATAATTTGGTATATTGCTATACTAATAGCAATGAACTGTTATTCGCATTTTGCGTATAACGAAAAAAACTAATTGAGTACATTATAATTTCTCACGATACAATGAAAAAATCGTTACTACCACTTTTACTTGCAGTATTTGTAATGGGATCTTGTTCCAATGACAAAGATGGAAGATCTGAAAATGCTGAAGCATTAGTAGAAGCCAAAGGCGGCAAATATTCCGGTGGCATTTTTAAGTACAATGAAGCGGAATTTCTTAAAAACTTATTCCCTCACAACATCACGGATGCTACTTCTTACAGAATCGCATCTCAAGTGTATGAGGGCTTGATGAAATTCACTCAGGATTCATTGCATTTAACAAATGGTTTAGCTGAAAGCTATTCTGTAGACGAATCAAAAACTGTATATACATTTAAACTTCGTAAAGGAGTTATGTTCCACGACAATGCTTGCTTCCCTGAAGGAAAAGGTCGTGAGTTAACAGCTGAAGATGTTAAATACTGTTTCAGTTTACTTTGTACATCTAATCCTCAGCAAAACCAGGGATTCAGCATGTTCCAGGGAATTCTTAAAGGAGCAGATGCATATTATGAAGCAACTGTTGGCGGTAAAAAACCTACATTTGAAGTTGAAGGTATTAAAGTAATTGATCCGTTAACAATTCAATTTACGTTGATTCAGCCAAACTCAATTTTCTTATACAACTTAGCACGTCCGTTCACATTTATCTTTGCTAAAGAAGCATATGAAAAATATGGTCAGGAAATGCGTGTAAAAGCAGTTGGTACAGGTCCATTTGTTATATCAAGCGTTGATGAAGGAACTTCAGTAAACTTATTGAGAAACCCGAATTACTACCTGAAAGACGAAAACGGTACACAGCTTCCGTATTTAAATGGTATCGCTGTTAAATTCTTAAAAGATCGTAAAATTGAATTGATCGAATTTAAGAAAGGCAATTTCCACATGATGTATCGTTTACCAACAGATTTCATCATCGATATCGAAGAGCAATCTGTTAAAAAGACCGGCGAATACGGAATGTATGAATTACAGAAAAATCCTGAAATGGCTGTACACTTCCTTTCTTTCGCAAACCAAGGTAAAATGTTCAACAACGTAAACCTTCGTAAAGCAATCTCTTTTGGTATTGACAGAAAAATGATCTTAGATAAAGTATTGGATGGAGAAGGCGATGCACCAGGTTTCTGGGGTATTACACCGATCAATGTTTTCCCTGAGTACGATGCTAAATCAATTACTGGTTATACGTTAAATTTAGATTCAGCAAACTATTACCTTAAAAAGGCTGGTTTCAAAAACGGTGCAGATGTTCCTAAAATTGTTTTAGAATTAAACTCTGACGGTGGTAGAAACGAAGCTGTAGCAAACGAAGTAAGAACTCAATTAAAAAATAACTTAAATATCACGATCGAAACAAATGTTGTTACTACAGCAACATTAATTGATAACATGATTGGTGGTAAAGCTGATTTGTTCAGAGTGGGTTGGATCGCGGATTATCCAAGTCCTGAAAACTTCCTTTGGTATTTATATGGTAAAAATGTTCCTGCAAGTGCATCAACATCTTCTTATCCAAACATGGCACGTTACAAAAACAGCACGTTTGATAATCTATACGAACAAGGCTTAAAAGCTCAATCAAACGAAGAAGCATACAAGTACTTCTTAGCTGCTGAAAAAGTTGCAATGTCTGAAGCTCCAATCGTTGTACTATGGTATGATGAAGCATACAGATTAATGCAGCCAACAGTTAAAAACTTCCCCAATAACGCAATGCAGTACAGAGATTTCACAAATGTTTATTTAACGCCTTCAAAAGCAGAGACAAAATAACAAATACGAAATCTTCTTCGTTATAGAAGAAAGAATATTGAAACCCGTAATATTTCAGAAAGAATTATTACGGGTTTTTTCTCATAAATAAGTTTTACAACGTCAAGTAATAATTAGTCAACTACTGTAATGATGCCTGGTGCAACATACGATGAGCTATTGGTCAACCTCAGACAATACAAGAAGAAGTATTATCTGAACAGATTGATACGTGGTTCGTTGATCACCATTGGATTGGTTTCAAGTGTATTTTTAGCAATTGCCCTTACGGAACATTTTGGCCGTTTTAACAGCGCTGTACGTCTCTCCTTTTTAATCTTACTTGTCTGCAGTGTTGGATACACCTTCATCAGCTGGATTTGTACACCCTTAATAAAGCTCTTTCAACTCGACAAATCCCTTACAAACGAAGAAGCATCGAAACAAATAGGATCCTTCTTTCCGGAAATAAAAGACAAACTAACCAATACACTTCAGCTTCAAGCCCGTAGCGATACTGCCAACAATGCACTTATCCTGGCAAGCATTCAGCAGAAGTCAAAAGAATTAAATACCTTCTCATTTTCAGGTGCGATTGATATATCTGAAAACCGTAGATATGCACGTTATGTTATACCACCTATATTTCTAATAATCATATTATTGATTGTTATACCAGGTTTATTAACAGAGAGTGCAAACCGTATAATTAAATATAATAATCAATTTTTGATCCCGGCGCCGTTTGAGTTCAATATTTTGAATAAAAGACTTTCTGCTTACAAGAATCAGGATCTGGAAATCGATCTTGAATTGAGCGGAAATGAAATTCCGGATCAATGTTATATTTTGATACACAACCAGCGCTATAAATTGAAGCGCAAAAATAATGGTGTATTCAGCTACGAATTCAAAAATTTACAACGGAACGAAAATTTCACCTTTGAAGCTGCAGGTTTCCTTTCTAAAGAATATGAAGTAGAAGTTTCTGTCAAACCGGATATACGCGGTTTAGACATCTTATTACAATACCCGGCTTATTTAAAAAAATCATCTGAATCGATAAAGAATGGTGGAAATCTAATCGTTCCCGAAGGCACTGTTGCAACGTGGAACATAGAAACCATACATACGGATGACTTAGTAATGCAATTTGAAAGTCAAAAGAGCAGCTATCTAAAAGGAGAAAAAAATGATAATGTGTTCAGATTTAAAAAAATAATCCGAGCCAACGATACCTATTCAATTCGTATAAATCATTCTAAATCAGTACAATTAGATCCTATTCAATATACCTTAACCGTTGTAAAAGATCAATATCCTGCTATTATCGTTGAAGAATTCAGAGATTCAACTTTAATGGAAGAAATAAACTTTGGCGGTTCTCTATCAGATGATTATGGTTTAAATCGCTTACAAATTCATTATTCCGTTAAAGGTTCAGACAAATCTGTTATTAAGAAGGGAATAAAGCCAATCTTTATTGAACCCGGAAAAACAAATCAAACATTCTATTCCACGTGGCGCATTGACTCCATAAAAATTGAACCTGGCCAGGAATTGGAATATTATCTGGAAGTATTTGATAATGATGGAATAAACGGTTCAAAAGGAACAAAATCACATCTTTTCACGTGGAAAATTCCTAGCAAAGAGGAGTTGGATCAAGAGCTAAAAGCATCTTCCAGCAGCGCTTCAAATCAATTTCAGGACGTAGCTGAGCAGGCAAAGCAATT
This sequence comes from Carex myosuroides, assembly GCA_028015225.1. Lineage (NCBI taxonomy): Eukaryota > Viridiplantae > Streptophyta > Magnoliopsida > Poales > Cyperaceae > Carex > Carex myosuroides. Next base: position 52,480 of record JANSWA010000077.1, on the reverse strand, counting down.
GCAAAAAGAAATGCAGGACCTGGAACAACGTTTGAAATCTAAAAAACAACTTTCCTGGCAGGATAAAAAAGCCATGGAAGATATGGTTAAAAAGAACAAAGAACTTGAAAAAGAATTGCTTCAGCTAAAAGAAGACCTTAAAAAACTTCAGGAAAAGCAAGACAAATTTGACCCTGCATCTCAGGAACTCGCTGAGAAAATGAAGCAGCTCGAGAAGCTGATGAATGAGCTTTTAGATGAAGAAACCAAAAAAATGATGGCAGAATTGGAGAAACTGCTACAGGAGAATGCCAATAAGGAAGAGCTTGAGAAAGCGCTGAAAAATTTAACAGACAAAGATAAATTCCTTGAGAAGGAGATTGAACGGAATCTGGAACTGTTTAAACAAATGCAATTTGATCGTGCATTGGAGAATAATATTCAAAAATTAGATGAATTGGCAAAAAAACAGGAAGACTTAGCCAATAAAACACTGGATCAGAAAACACCTAAGGAAGAACTTCAAAAAGAGCAGGAACAGCTTAATAAAGAATTTGATCAGGTTCAAGAGGATATGAAAAATCTTGAAGAAATGAACAAAGAGCTGGAAAATAAAAAACCGCTTGAAGATCTCGAACAGGAAGAGAATGAAATAGAGGAGCAGATGGAAAAAAGCAGTGAAGAACTGCAAAACAATCAAAGCAAGAAAGCTGGTGCTTCACAAAAAGGAGCAGCCGACAAGATGAAAAAAATGTCGGACAAGATGCAGCAGATGCAGCAGGATATGCAGGCTGAACAAGCTTCTGAAAATATGAAAGACCTGCGCCAGATCCTGGATAATTTGTTACACGTGTCATTTGATGAAGAAGCCTTGATGAAAGAATTCCGCAAGGTGCGTCAATCCGATCCACGTTACATTGCTCTTGGTCAGCAGCAATTAAAATTAAAAGACGACAGTAAGATCATAAAAGACAGCTTGTATGCACTTGCAAAACGTGTTCCACAGATTGAAGCCTTTGTTACAAAAGAAGTAGTAGCAATGAACCAATATATGGATGCAGCCGTACAACATATTAAGGAACGCCGTCCGGACTTAGCTGCAGCCGACCAGCAATATGCAATGACCTCAATGAACAATCTTGCTTTGATGCTCAATGAGGTATTAAAACAGATGCAGCAGGATATGGCTAACAGCCAGCCTAAAATGAGCGGGGCTCAGTGTAATAAGCCAAAACCCGGATCATCGGGCAAACCCAAAGATGGCAACATGAGTGAGATGCAAAAGCAGCTGAGCCAACGGATTGAAGAATTAAAGAAAAATGGTGGAACCGGCAAAGGTTATTCAGAAGAACTGGCTAAACTTGCCGCTGCACAGGAGCGTATTCGTAAGTCATTGCAAGAAATGGAAAAACTCATGAAAGAGCAGGGGGGCAATCCAAGCAATGAGATGAAGAAGCTGAGTGAAATGATGGAGCAGACCGAACGTGATCTGGTAAATAAAAACATTACCAATGAGACCATCATGCGTCAGCGTGAAATACAAACCCGTTTGCTTGAAGCAGAAAAATCTATTCGTGAAAGGGAATGGGATAATACCAGAGAGTCAAAAACAGCTACTCAAAAGCCAAACAACTATCCTCCATCTTTAGAGAAATATTTGAAAGCAAAAGAGAAGCAATTAGAATTAATAAAAACAATACCTCCATCGTACACTCCTTATTACAAAGAGGAGATAGACGATTACTTTAAGTCATTAGATTAAAAAATATACAACAAATGCAGCTTATTGTTCATTCTTAGTTAATTGAACCCAGACTTATTTTGTTATTAATTATCAATGAAATAACTTGCACTACATTTTAGAAAACACATGGAATCCTTGCGCATTCAGATCCCTTCATTAGTAGAAAACATTCGTATTGTCGAAAGTTTTATTGACAATGTTAAAGACACATTTGAAATAGATGACGACATCTATGGCAACATTATGGTTGCAATAACTGAGTCTGTAAACAATGCAATCCGTCATGGTAACAATCAAGACAATAAAAAGAACGTAACGTTAACAGCTTCGTGCACAGAAAACGTATTGGTATTTACTGTTGAAGATGAAGGTCCGGGTTTCAACCCAGATACATTACCAGATCCTACAGCACCGGAGAACCTTGAGAAAATAGGTGGCCGTGGAATCTTCCTTATGAAACATTTAGCTGATGAAGTTAAGTTCTCAAACGAAGGACGAAAAGTAGAATTAACTTTCTTCAATAATTAATCTTGAAAGAAGAGTCTATTCACTTCTTTACAGAAGACACTACATATCAATTAAGACAACGTACCGAAATACGGTCTTGGTTGAAATCAATTGCCAAAAAGGAAAAGTATTCAATCCTGGAACTCAATTACATTTTTTGTTCAGATGAATACCTCCTTCAAATCAACAAAGATTTTTTAGATCACGATTATTATACCGATATCATCACCTTCGACAATAGTGAGATAAAGGGTAAAATTGAAGGCGATATTTTTATAAGTATTGATCGCGTAAGAGATAATTCCCAGCAACAGAAAACAAGCCTTAAAGACGAATTACATCGTGTACTTGCTCACGGATTGCTGCACCTTACAGGATATAAAGATAAAACCAGCGAAGAAAGTAAAATGATGCGAAAGAAAGAGGATACAGCACTAGCCTCCCGAACATTCTAACAGCAGAATTAATCTACCCATAAACCCATACATATGGTATAGGCTGGATTAAGGTATTATGTTTGCTTTACTAAACAATCTAACCCTTATAGGGAACCTCTCTTTGGTCAAAAATTGTTTCACGTGGAACCTAATACTGTCGCTCACTTGAAATAGTTCTTATCAATAATCGTAGAAAGACAATTAAAAATACTACAGAACATGCATTGATACAGATGGTACAATAGCACAACCTATAATGAATTACCAATACAAGGTTGATTAATTAAATGATAACGCTGCAGCATAAATAGAATGTTTCACGTGGAACATCTATTGGCTCTTTAAAATGCATATGATCCTAAATGTTCTCTTAATTCACGATCATTCAAAAGAAAGACCTGCAGATAGCATTAAATGTTTCACGTGGAACATTCAAACAGGGAGAGAAGAGTCTGGATTAAGTCAGGAAGAAGTCCTGAAAAGATATAACTAAGCTTTAACGTTCCACGTGAAACATCATTGCTGATTGAAATAAAATCAAGGCATGTTTCACGTGAAGCGTAACTTTGCAAATAGATTAATAGAACATAATGTTTCACGTGGAACACTGAGACATAAATATAAATTCCAAAGGATATGTTTCCTGAATATGATGTAATAGTTGTTGGTGCTGGACATGCAGGCTGTGAAGCTGCTGCTGCTGCTGCCAATATGGGTTCAAAAGTATTGCTTGCAACAATGAATATGCAGACAATAGCCCAAATGAGTTGTAATCCTGCTATGGGTGGTGTAGCAAAAGGACAAATTGTACGTGAGATAGATGCCTTAGGAGGTTTATCAGGTATTGTATCCGATAAGTCCATGATCCAATTTAGAATGTTAAACCGTTCTAAAGGACCTGCAATGTGGAGTCCCCGTTCTCAAAACGATAGGCATATGTTTGCCTGGGAATGGCGCATGCAATTAGAAGCATTGCCCAATGTAGATATGTGGCAAGAGATGGTATCTGGTTTGATAGTAAAGGATGGAAGAGTCTGTGGTGTAAGAACAGGCTTAGGTATAGAAATACCTTGCAAAACAGTTGTACTAACCAATGGTACCTTCTTAAATGGTATCATACATATAGGTGAGAAACGCTTAGGCGGAGGAAGAACAGGAGAGAAGGCTGCAACAGGTATTACAGAACAATTGGTAGAACTTGGCTTTGAAAGCGGCAGAATGAAGACCGGAACACCCCCAAGAGTGGATGGAAGAACGCTGAACTATTCTGTAATGGAAGAACAGGAAGGTGATGTAAACCCTTCTAAGTTCTCTTATTCAAAACAAACAAGCTCATTGGTTAAACAACGTTCTTGTCACATCACTTATACCAACCAGGCAGTACACGATACTTTAAAAGAAGGGTTTGACCGTTCTCCAATGTTCACAGGAAGAATCAAAGGGTTAGGACCGAGATATTGCCCATCTGTAGAAGATAAGATCAATCGTTTTGCTGAAAAGGAAAGACACCAGATATTTGTTGAACCTGAAGGATGGAATACGGTAGAAGTATATGTAAATGGTTTCTCTACTTCACTACCCGAAGATGTTCAATACAAAGCAATCCGTAAAATAGCAGGCTTTGAGAATGCAAAAATGTTCAGACCAGGTTATGCAATCGAATACGATTTCTTCCCACCCACACAATTGCAATTAAGCCTTGAAACAAGACTTGTAAAGAACTTATTCTTTGCCGGACAGATAAACGGAACAACAGGCTATGAAGAAGCAGCCTGTCAGGGTTTAATGGCTGGTATAAATGCACATAAAGCAGCTAAGGAAGAGGAAGCACTTATTCTGAAGCGTTCTGAAGCCTACATTGGTGTATTGATAGATGACTTGGTAAATAAGGGCACAGAAGAGCCTTATAGAATGTTTACGTCAAGAGCTGAATACAGAATTCTCTTAAGACAAGATAACGCTGATTTGAGATTAACGCCGATCGGATATGAAATCGGTTTAGCTAAAGAAGAGCGTTATCAGGATATGCTGATCAAAAAGCAACAGAGTGAAAAGCTTGTAGAAGAGATTAAGAATACTAAGATCAAACCCGATGCAGCCAATTTGGTTTTGGAAGAAAATGGTTCGGCACCGGTTAAGGAAAAAGTAATTCTGTATAATTTATTAAAGCGACCAAACATGGAAATAAACTTGTTTGCAGATAAGCTTGATGACGTTAAAACATTGATCGAACCCTATACGCAAGAAGAAATAGAACAAGCAATCATTGAAGTTAAGTACAGAGATTATATAGATAAAGAAGAGCAGATGGCTCAAAAAATGACCCAGCTTGAAAATATGGTATTAAACCCGGATTTCGATTACAGAAAAATTCAGGCATTATCGATTGAGGCGAGAGAGAAATTGAGTAAATTAAAACCAACGACGCTTGGCCAGGCATCAAGGATCAGTGGAGTAAATCCATCTGATATTTCAATATTAATGATATACATGGGTAGATAATACATATGACACAACAAATTACAACCTGCAATTACTGCGACTGCGATGATCTGAATTCAATACTGCAAGTTGAAGATTTAAGCATAACGAAAGAAAAATTTGAATTACTGGAATGCTTTTGTTGCGGATTAATCCATACCAATCCCCAGCCACCTGAAAATGCTATAGGCAAATATTATCAATCTGAAGATTACGTTTCGCATACCGATACTAAAAAAGGATTCATAAATAGCCTTTATCATCTTGCCAGAAAACTAACACTCAATAAAAAACTCAATATTATTTCAAAATATCATAAAGGAAGCACCCTTTTGGATATTGGTTGTGGAACCGGATATTTTGCAGAACACATGAAAAATAATGGATACAATGTATCCGTTATGGAACCGGATACAGAAACGAATGCCATAGCTTCAAACAGATTACAGCAGGAAGCTTTTAAATCACTTAACGAAATAACCGGCAAGTACAAAGTAATTACGATGTGGCATGTATTAGAACATGTCCATGATATCAATAAAACGTTTTCAAAACTAGAATCCCTTTTAGAAAAAGACGGCGTATTGGTAATAGCTGTACCAAATCCGGAATCTCCGGATGCAAAAAAATACAAAGAATACTGGGCAGCATACGACGTACCAAGACATCTATATCACTATAAAAAAAACCGTGATCAAACAATTTGCAAATAGATATGATCTAAAAGTAAATGCGATATTGCCAATGAAATTTGACAGCTACTACATAAGTATGCTTAGTGAAAAATACAAAAAAGGTAATATTATTAAAGCTTTTTGGAATGGGTTTATTTCAAATCTAAAAGCAGGCAAACATAATACCTCAAGTTTAATTTATATCATTGAAAGAAAATAATGGTTCGGATATTTATACTACTTTTTTCAAGCATACTTTTTATTCGTTGTGCTAATATTGTACCACCAACCGGTGGCCCCAGAGATACAAGCGAGCCGAAAGTATTATCTGAATACCCTAAAAACGGAACAACAAATTATAAAGAAAACTACATCATTCTCACATTTGATGAACCGATTGTAGAAAATCAATTAACTTCAAAAGTTCTGGTAAGTCCATATATTGAAGGAAATTTTACTTCACGAATTAAAAAAAATACTGTAAAACTCAGCTGGACTGATACCCTAAAACCAAATACAACCTATACAATTAATTTGGCAGATGGAATAAAAGATAACACGGAAGGGAATAAAATAAAAAATTACAGTGTCACATTTTCAACCGGTGATCAGATCGATACAAATAAAATTCATGCAGAAATTAAAAACGTACCAGGATCTACGACTCATTCCAATATCAAATTACTTCTTTATCCTAAAACAGATTCCATACAAAAACTCTTAAAACTTAAACCGGAGTATGTGGGAACAGCAAACGATTCAGGTGAAGTTACGATACGCTACGTGAAACATAATTTATATGAAACGATAGCAATATGTGATTTAAACAGCAACAATAAATGGGATAAAAATGAACCCATTGATATCAAAGAATTGTCCATAAAAAATCAAGTTTATGATGTCTTCCAATTGCAGGAAACAATTTTAGATACAACCAGAGTAATGTCAGTTAATAACAAAGAAAAATATATAAATATTCTATTAACCAAAGGATTACAAGAAATAAATATAAAAGATGATAACGGTACATATCTACCAACAAAAATATCAAGCAGAAAATATCAGATTGAAAATCAGTATCTTTTAAAAGATAGCACTAAAATACAAATTGAATATGTTGATTCTTTGGGAATAAAAGGTGCATATTCAAAAACAGTAAAATTTAAAAATATTGATAATCAAAAAGATAAAGACTCAATTATTAACATTGTTAATACAAACAAAAAATACATATTAAAACCTAAACTTGATTCAATACAATTTTCAAGTGATCGTTTAATCGATACGATCCAATTAAATTTAACAGCTCCATCATACGTTACATATCAAATAAAAAATTATCATAACTCATTTACAGTCATATTCATAGGACAAAAAGAAAGAGATAGTATAAAATTTACAATTCCTTATAAATCAGTACATTCAATATATTCAGAATATAATAAGGAATACACACAGTCTTTGATAACTGCTGAAGAAAAAATGTACGGAAATCTTCAGTATGAAATTAAAACCGCTCAGAAGGGTTATACAAGTTATCTTGAAAATTCAGCACATACAATTATCTATTCTTCTAAAAATCAAGCAATAAATAAAATTAAACAAGTTGATCCAGGAAGCTATAAATTATATGTCTTTATTGATACAAACAACGATGGGTATTGGAATGCCTACGACCCGGTGAAGCAAATTCCTGCAGAACCTATACTTTACTTTAAAGAAAATTTAATAATCAGGGCTAATTGGGATTTAGAAGATATACAAATGATATTTTAAACATAGTTTATTAACAAACTGTAGATAAGGATATAAACTATTTTTTTTAAAATAAATTATCCCGACTAACTATGTTAATAAGCCTATAATTAACCACAAACTGTTGTATTGTCTTGTGAACCTAAAATTAGAAAAGTGAATAAAAGTGAAAACTAAAAACAGATGTTGATAGCTGTGAATATTGGCTATGAAAATACACAAGAAGTTCTATGTTGATATCACTGTATATATGTAATTAAATACTTTTTATAGTTGTTATCAAAATTATAAATTGATAATTTACTGATACTTGTGATATGGATAACCTGTTATTAATGTGTAAATCGATTTATCTAAGTGTGAACTGAAAGGAAACAAGTGTTAATTCAGAAACTTATAAACGAATCCACAGCCTTAATAATAAAGACAAAAAATTTAAAAATTTTATTTTATAAAAATAATAATAGAAGAAAATGAAATATAAAATAGTTAACCTTTTTGTGTTTTTTACAATTTCTATTGTTGGCTTTTCGCAGACCGATTATTTTAAATTGGGGAAAGAATATTATAACAACGGTGATTATGAAAAGGCTGCTGCTACATATGCAGAGGTTATTAAAAAGGAGGAAAATCTGCCGAAAGTTTATGATACCTACTTATCTACTTTATACAAACTGAAAAATTATTCGGAAGCTGAAAAGATCATTAAAAAAATGATCAAAATGACCGCTCCGGAGAATTATGTATACAGAATAGATTATGCCCTTTTTTATAAGCAGCAAAAACTTACAGATAAAGCTGAGAAGGATTTTTCTTCTTTTGTTTCTGATATTCAAAAGAATTTAACGGCTATTGATATATCCGGTGCATATCTTCAGCAAATAGGAGAATATACCTGGGCCAAACAATTGTATCTGCAGGCAAGAAAAAATTTCGACCGCTACGCGTATTGTTTTCAGCTTTCAACAATTTATAACAGGCTCGGTCAGACAAATGAAATGCTGGACGAATTATTGAATTACCTGAGTCAGCATCCGGAAGAAATTGAACAGATTCAGAATACCTTTCAAAATGAATTGGAAACAGACGAACAGTTTTCAGCTTTTGAAACAAAAGTATATGAACGTATAAATAAGGATCCATCGCAAATAATATACAATCAGCTATTGCTTTGGTTAAATATTCAGCGCAAAAATTTTTCAAAAGCATTTACTCAGGCCAAGGCAATTGATAAAAGAAATCGCGAAACCGGTACCCAGGTAATGGAAGTTGGCAATGTTGCTTTAGAAAATAAAGATTACGATGCAGCAGCAACTTGCTATCAATACATAGCCGATACCTATAAAGATAGCTACGCATATACAGTTGCCCGAAGAATGCTGATCCAAACACGGGAAGAACAGATTAAAAATACGTTTCCGGTGGAAAAGCAAAAAATCGTTGGACTTATCAACGATTACAATCAATTGTTGAAGGAAAACGGTCGTACCACATACACGTTAGAGAGTTTACGGAACATGGCTTTGCTGAACGCTTTTTATCTGGACAAAAAAGATACAGCTATAATCATTTTACAATCGCTGATCGAAAATCCGTATACAGAAAACCGCTTACGCGGTAAAGCTAAAATTGACCTGGGCGATATTTATCTGTTAACGGGTGAATCCTGGGAATCCACATTATTGTATAGTCAGGTGGAAAAGGATTTTAAAGAAGACCCGCTCGGCCACGAGGCAAAATTAAGAAACGCAAAACTGTATTATTATAAAGGTGAATTTGTATTGGCTCAGGAACAGCTGGATGTATTGAAACTGGCAACTACCCGTGAGATTTCGAATGATGCCATACAGATGAGTGTATTTATTACAGAAAATTCCGGACTTGATTCTACAACTGATGCCTTAAGAGATTACAGTGCTATTGAATTATTAATTTTTCAGCGGAAATATAGTGAAGCATTAATCGCATCCAATATGTTGCTAATGGCCTATCCGTATCATGAATTGACTGACGATGTATATTGGCTGCAGGCTACAATTTTAAGACAGACGGGGAAACCAACGGAAGCGTTGGAAATGCTGAAAAAAATATCGACCGGCTACGCCGATGATTTGTTAGGAGATGATGCTTTATTTACATCGGCACAGATCTATGAGTATGATTTGAAAGATACGACTAAGGCTATGCAGCAGTATCAGGATTTTCTGGTGAAATATACAAACAGCGTATATGTGGTTGAAGCAAGAAAACGATTTAGAGTTTTGCGCGGAGACAAAATTTAAAAATTCCAAAAACTGAAAAACCCCGCGATATCCACAAAGTTTGTCAACAAAAGTTGATTTTTTTAATACATTGGTTACTAAAAAATGAAAGCAACTATCTTAGCGATAATTATTTTAACGTCAATGTTCAGCTTCTGTTGTACGGATAAGGAATCAGAAAACTCAACGAAAGTAAATTTTCCTACGCAAATTTATTTAGAAAAGAAATCACCAGACGGAAAAATAAATGCAGTTATTTATTCCTGGTCAAATGGTAACAAGGAAAATTTTATTGGAAGTGATTACCGTTTCATATTAGGATTTATAAGCAACAAATCTAAATGGTATGTTGACTACGAACTCTCTGAAGGTTTTGGTACCTATGAAGGAGGAATCAAAGAAATACAATGGTTGAATGATCATGAAGTTTTAATCAAAAGAATAATTGGCGATCAACCTGGAAACATAAAATATAATATCCGATCAAACGAGTGGAAATTAATTAAGGGAAAATAATAATCACTTATTTGAAAAACCCCGCGATATCCACAAAGTTTTTCAACAAGTGTGAAAATAGAATTATTAAATAAATCTTCTATCTATATGCTTTTTTATAAAGAGTATAATTTTACAACTACACTTAATAAAGAAGAAATTCGAAAGATTTTGAAGGAAATGAAAAAATCTTCAGATAAGAGAATCTGGAAATTTGATGGAGTTGTTGAGTCAGATGAATTTACGTTAATGCCATATTTTTATCAGAATCATCAATATGCTTTCAGACCAGAAGTATATGGTGTGATTATTTCAGATAAGAAAGAAAGTAAAATTTTTCTCAAATTGAGAATACCTTCTTCACTCAAAATTCTTTTGTATTTAATGTGTGCCGTCAATGGAATTATTTGGATCTATTTTTTATTTCTAAAAATTCATCCTGAGTTCTTAATTCTTTTGCCAATTACCGCTCTTATCTTTTTTGTTCTGATATACATTGAGTTTAATCAACGCGGAAATAGAGCCATTGAGATAATTATTGATAAATTGAAATTGAAAAATATATAAGAATATCACTTAAATTCTAAAAACTGACTCCCCACCGCGATATCCACAAAGTGTTTCAACAAAAGTTGATGATTTTTGTAGGTTGTTGGCCGTTTACACAACAAGGGTTAGTTGATCTTAATAAGAAAAAATAAATCAATAAGTCTGAAAACACTATCATGAATAAAAACAGCGCTTCTTATTTAATAGATATTTTATCCTTATTATTTTTTACTGTGCTAACAATTGTGGCTATTGTAGTTCAAGAGATCACCATCTTTTATGTGATCTATATTTTCTGGTGGGATGAATGCATCAAAACGGTTTTTGATTTTTTGCGCTACCTGTTCAATAAAAAAGAAATTGAAGATGCGTTGGTATTCAAAGCATCGATCGGCAGCCGCTTCTTTATGCTGTTTATCTACATTGTATTTATAATTATTTGTTTTGGTTTTATTGTTGAATGGGGAACATCCAATTCCATTTATAAAAATGCACAGATTTTATTGTTTCAAAATATCTATTTTAACATCAGTCTGATTTCATTTATTGCCCGCGAAATTTATGTGTACCGAAATAAAGTACAGACTTTAAATAATTCATCAATACCGAATATTATGTCCGGCTCGCTCATCACCTTGCACCTATCAATTATACTCGGGCTCTTACTTTGGGCAGTAGCAACAAAAAAACTGGGATCGTTGCCATTCGAATTAGAGCGTTACAGTAAGATTTTATCAATCGTTCCGTTTTTGATCATTAAGTTTTTATTTGAATGGTCGGGGATAAGGAAGAGACGGAATGAAGGGGAGAAAACGGATCTGCAATAATTTCAAAATTCTATATTAAAGGTTACTTAATACTATCTAAAAGAATCAATAGCTATGAGGCCTTTAGTATTACAAATCAGCAAAATTTCTTTCAGCATTTTATGCTTTGTTATTACAACAACAGTTGCCATTGGTCAATTGCAATTTTGGGGGACATCCAGTCAGGGAGGTACCAATAACTGCGGATTTATTTTCAGGACAGATTCCATTGGTGATAATCTGGAAATCATACGCCAGTTTCAAAGTGCAGTTGATGGAGAAAACTTAAGTGCTTTATTGCTTGCCAGCAACGATAAGTTGTACGGACTTGCATCAGCTGGTGGAGTTAATGCTGTAGGTGTATTTGCTGGCGGAACATTATTCGAATACGATCTAGCAACAAATCAATTTAAAGTGCTGCAGCATTTCGGACCTTCAAATACAGCACTTCCAAACATTTATACTCCTAGAGCAGAAGGCCGTACAGCGCTGACGGAAGTTTCTCCCGGCATACTTTATGGTTTAATGCAGCAAGGAGATTATGTGTTTTCGTATAATATAAATACAGGAGTATTTACGAAACCCTTTACCATTCCTACTTATAATGGAGGTGCCACTAATGGTGTATTAAGGAATAGATTGAATGCAGCATTTATTAAAGCAGCAGACGGAATGTTGTATACAAGTACATCCACAAATTCCAACTGTACGATTCCTAACCCATACCTGGGAAGCATCATACGTGTAAATCCGGCAAATAATGCTTTATCCATCATTCATAAAAACAATTGTGTAATAACAGATGGCTATTCTTATAATGGTAATCTGATCGAAGTGAATGGAAAATTTTATGGAACAGCATCGTATGGAGGAGTCAATTATCGTGGAGTGATTTATGAGTTCAATCCTATAGGAAACGTATATACAAAAAAACACGATTTTAATGGTGGAGCATCAACCTACGAACCAACATCGCTTGTATACGCAAGTAACGGCAAGCTTTATGGAACAGCGCATGGCGGAGGTGTTTCCGAACCCAATCTTCCTAATGGCGGCGGAGTATTGTATGAATTTGATCTGACTACAAATACATTCACTAAAAGATATGATTTTCTTCAGAACATGAATTGGCTTGGAGATATGGGTACTTTCCCGCAAGGTCTGATCAATAGCACTAATGGAAAAATTTATGGTGTTACGCAATTTGGTGTATTTGAATATAATGTAAACACCAATAATATGCGCATGGCAGGTCGTTTCTGGGGACAAGGCTTTAATGCGTCTATTGTGCAGGTTTGCCGCAAGCCTTTTTATACATTTCAAACGACAACTACGCACGAAGTCTGCAAAGGAACAGCTTTCTCCCTGGATCTTGAAAATACGAATGCCACAAGCATTATCTGGAAACACAACAATATCGTTGATCCAACACAAACCAATGCAGAATTAAACTTTGCATCTTTTACTGAAGCGGATGCCGGAACGTGGCAATGTACGATGGAGAATGAATGCGGCATTACGCTTGTTCCTGCTATTGAACTTACGATCGGAAATACAATGCCTGTTATTACTTTAACAGGAAATACACTTCAAACCACAAATTCCGGAACATATAAATGGATTGATTGTGAAAATAACAACTCAGTGATTGTCGGAGAAACAAGTAATACATTTACTGCTGTAAATAGCGGCACATATGCTGTGATAATAGAAAATGTGTGCAAAGATACATCTGCATGTGTTGAAGTTGTTGTAGTACCAACTTCTACGACAGCAAAATTTTTATCAAACAGTATTATCTTGTATCCAAATCCAGTTACGCAAGAACTGAATCTGAAAACAACCGACAACATACATATAACGTCTGTGCTTGTTTATAACGCTGTAGGACAATTAGTACTTACTTCATTTTATGAAAACACAAATGTAACTGAACTTGCAGCAGGTATTTATTATATCTCCGTTGAAACGGATCAAGGTACGTGGCGTGAGAAATTTGTGAAGCGTTGAATTTAGCACTTTCTGTTTATTCCTGATCGGGCGTATACAATACGCTCCTACAAATCCACACATTTGAACAAATGTTAAAAAATAAATTTTGAATTCATTTTTTGCTGGAAACAAACGACATTTATAACCCAGCAATTTTTTTAATGAATGAAATACAATCCTGCAATACACAAACGCAGATCAGTGCGATTAAAGGAATACGACTATTCACAACAAGGTGCCTATTTTATTACCATCTGCTGTAATAACAGAACATGTTTGTTTGGTGAAATTATAAACGGGGAAATGATATTGAATGCATATGGAAACATTGCATACAATGAATGGTTGAAAACAACCGAAATCCGATCGAATGTTGAATTGGATGTTTTTGTAATAATGCCAAACCATATTCACGGAATTATTATTATCAACAACGATCGTAGGGGCGTATTGCATACGCCCGGTTTTGCATCGCAAACGCCCCCGCCAATATTACATCCGACCGATAAAAGTAGGGGCGTATCGCATACGCCCTATTCCGTATTGCATACGCCCGGTTTAAATAATGTGCATATGTCCGAATTACAAAAACCAGATGTATTATATACACCCGATATAAATAATATACCCGTGCCCATTTTCAATCAGGGCGTATGCAATACGCCGGTTGTAAATGATATTCCTCCGTTGTTTCCCAAACAGGGTGTATGCAATACGCCGGTTGTAAATAATACTCCTCTGTTGGTTCCCAATCAGGGCGTATGCAATACGCCCCTACGGAAAAACATTGGTGGTGAAATGCGGTCGCCGTCAAATAATATCGGGGCAATGGTTCGGGGGTATAAATCGGCGGTTACAAAACAAATCAATATATTGGATGCGGGTATATACAATCGATCGTCAATTATTTGGCAACGTGGTTTTCATGAACACATTATCCGGAATGAAAAATCGTATCAGAATATTTCAGATTATATTGTAAACAATCCGTCAAAATGGAATACCGATACATTTCATAAATCATGATATACAAGTTTTAATGCCTAAATTTACGGTACAACAATTTCCGCTACGCGACTAAATTTTCACCATGCAGCTAACCCCCGAACAACGCGCCATTATCAACTCCACCGGAGATATTAAAATTAATGCTGTTGCTGGTTCGGGGAAGACAACCACCATTATTGAATATGCAAAGGCACGTCCGGCGACAAGCAAAATTCTTTACCTGGCATTTAATAAATCGGTGAAACTGGAAGCGCAGAAAAAATTTGCTGATCAGGGTTTGCATAATGTAAAAGTTGAAACCGCACATTCACTCGCGTTCCGCGAGATTGTGTATCGGCATAATTACCGCATAAAAGCAAACGGATATAAAACACATGAGATCGTTGAGATTTTAGGTTTGCAAAATACCGGCGAAAAACACGCCGAATATATTGCTGCCAATCACATCAATAAATTTATTACATACTTCTGCAACAGCGATAAACTAAAAGTACAGGATCTGAACTACCGCGATGTGGTTTTTGATTCGGAAGCAAAAGTATTTGTTTCGGCTGCATACGCATACATTGAAAAACAGACCCGCCAGTTTTTGGCAAAAATGGATAAGGGTGAAATCGAGATCACACACGATTTTTATCTGAAGAAATTTCAATTGTCAAATCCACGTTTGTATTTCGATTACATCTTATTTGATGAAGGACAGGATGCATCGCCGGCCATGCTGGATATTTTTTTCAAACAACCAGCAACCAAAGTTATTGTTGGCGATACACACCAACAGATTTATGGCTGGCGCTTTGCTGTGAATTCGCTGGAAAAAGCAAATTTTAAAACGTATCATTTGTCGTCGAGTTTCCGATTCAGTGCAGACATTGCAAAACTTGCGGTAGATGTATTGGCCTGGAAAAATTTTGTAAACGAAGAGCAGCAGTTTCTTATTGAAGGGAAAGGCAATGGTAAAGACAACAAAGTAAAAGCAATCATTGCACGAACCAATTTAGGTCTGTTGCTGAAAGCCATTGAATTTGTCATCGAAAAGAAAAACGTAAAACATATTTATTTTGAAGGCAACATTCATTCCTATACCTATGCAGATGAAGGTACTTCGTTGTATGATGTACTGAATCTGTATAATAAAAAGCCGGCGCTCATTCGCGACAAACTTATTGCGCAGATGAAAAACATAGAAGAGCTGGAAGAATACATTGAAAAAACCGAAGATGTACAGCTTAAAATGATGATTGAAATTGTTGAGGAATACGGAAACGAGATTCCAAATATTTTAAATCTGATAAAAGAAAAACATGTTGGCAACGATGAAAAAGAAAAAGCAGAAATGATCTTTTCTACCGTTCACCGATGCAAGGGCATGGAATATGATTCGATACAGATTGTGAATGATTTTATTACACAGGATAAAGTAGAGAAACAAACTAAAGGTACACGTACCGATGAGGAAATAAATATTTCTAAATTGAATGAAGAGATCAACTTACTGTATGTAGCGGTAACACGAACAAAAAATCTCATTCACATTCCGGAAACATTGCTGCCCAAAAATGCAACGAGTTCGGCACAGATCCAGGTGATCCGTGTGTATGCGGAAGAAGAGAAAGAGCGGAAAGCTGCACAGCAATCTGCAAAAACGAAAAACCGAAATCAGAAAGAAACGATTGGTTATCCGAAAGAGAAATCTTATTCGGTTGATGAAGCACGCGATAAAAATAAGGATGCCTATAAACCCTGGACACATGCACAGGATCAGGAACTGGCGAAGATGTATCTGCAGGGAATCAGCTTAGGTGATATGGCAAAACATTTTGACCGCACACGCGGAGCAATCGGTTCACGGATTAAAAAGCTGGAACTGGAATATATTTTATAGATAGATAAGGCTTCTTATTATATCAAGTTAATCATAATATTAAAATCGTACATTAGTAACGATATAATTTATCACATACCCAAGTAAAAATAAAAATTACACGTATGAAAATTCTTCATTCTTTTTTTCTGTTTATTACATGCATGTATTTTGCCTATACTGCGCAAGCTCAATTTGAATTGTTAAAAGTTCCGTACAGATGCGGTAAACTTTGGGGTTATTCAGATACAACGGGTAAGGTTCTCATTACTCCAGTTTACGATTCAGTGTCGTACTTCAATCAAAATGGATATTTGAAAAAAGAGATTACATACGTATATAAAAATGGTAAAACCGGTATAATCAATGAAGAAGGTAATATAGTTATTCCGGTCATATGGGATTCGTTGTATACATTATATACCCAAGGGAAAGATGTGAATGCGTTGATTGTAAAGAAAGGTAAAAGTTTTGGTGCTATTAATTTTCAAGCGAATATTATTGTTCCAACCAAATATGATGCAATGGAGTTGCATGATTTTTGTACTGTAAAAAATGGTTTTCTCTATTTTGAAAAAGCAGTATTTTTAGCAAGAAGTGGTAAAGCCTATTACATGATAGACTTGCAAGGTGAAAAAACAGTTGTTACAGAAAAATTTTATCAAGACAATATCAGCATTGGTTATGGTTGTCGCACCTTATTATGCATTTCATGATATGGATCCGGATATTCAACAGTTAGACTTTACATCTTTTGTACAGGAAAACAAAAGTACGATAGATAGCATAAGTACTACACAATTTCACAAACGATCCAGGTATTATGTGATTTATAAAAACAATAAGCAAGGCCTGGTTCACCAAAGCAACATTCGTGATAACAAGCCGGAGAATATCATCAGACCTGTATTTGATGAAGTGATAGATGTAGAGTATACGGAAGGTATTGCGACCCATTTTTTAGTACGTATCAATGGGTATATTTCTGTTATTGATACATCCGGAAAGCTATTGATGCCTTTTAAGTATAAAGATTATTCACGTTGGTACAAATCGTTTGTATTTACTATACAAGATGGTAAAGAAGGATATTATGATTTGGAGACGGGTTATGAACTACTGCCGGAATATGAAAAAGTTTATAGACATGGAGATAAATTTCGTATATGGAAAGTTAAGCAAAATGGTGTATGGACGTATATGACAGATCAAAAAAGAGGGTATGTATGTGAGTAGATCACAACTGAAATTATATTCACAGGAATATGAAGTATTATGACTAAATCAAAACTGATACTGCTTTTTGTACTGCCGTTTATTTTTTATGTTATACCTATAGCAGATATACAATTCATTCCTGAAATAAAGAAGGAATATATTTTTATTACGTTTAACGTAATGGTAGCAGCATTTTATTTGACGATTCTTTTAACGGATCTGCATAAGCTTAAAACACAAACAAGGAAAATCATTATTACAGCTACATTCCTATTATTCTTTTTTGCACATTTTATTCTGTTTATGTATATCGATATAGCGTACAATGGTATTCAATCTTCAAAACAAATTATACAAACAAAACTACAGTTGGCAGAACCAACAGTTTATATTATAGAGCAAGTAGGGTTGCTGGACTTTCATAACGCATCGGTAATCGGCTACAGCAAAAAATACTCTCCGTTTTTAAATGTTTATTATAAAACAAAAAAACATCTGAAATTAATTACAGAAAATGCCAATGAAGTAATTATTGAGGAATACAGCTACGAAAGACCTGCGGGAGAGGGAAAAGTTTTTATACCGCGGTCGGCATTTGTGAGAAGACAAATTAAGATCATCCGAATAAACCGATCACACTTAAAGTAGTAATTAACAGGAATACCTACAGACTAAACTTTTAAAACTGAATCCTATGAAAGAATTTATATTGCTGTTTCGTATGGACATAACCACGAAAGAAGCACAGCCTTCAAAAGAACAAATGGATGGTTATATGAAAAATTGGATGCAATGGATAAATGAGATTGCAGATGCAAATCAGCTTGCCGAAGGAGGCAATCATTTGTCGCAGCAAGGAAGAGTTTTGAAACCAAATAATGAAAGAATAGAGTCGCCGTATATTTCAGAAAAAAATTCTGTTGCAGGTTATATTATTGTACTGGCTAAAAATCTGGATGAGGCAACAAAAATTGCTGCCAAGTGTCCGATTTTAGCAGGGGAAAATACAAGTGTGGAAATAAGAGAAGTAGCAGGTGCGGGAAAATAAAAGGATCTTCGATAGAACGGAATGAAGTTGAAAAACTAATCTGGAGCAAGGCTCCAACAATTCAATATGCAGATTTTAAAAAATGAATTATATAAAAGACCATTTGAAAGATTGGTCTTTTGTTTTTAGTACATTGATGTGCGTTAATCAGACTTATAAAATGATGTTGTTGCTTAAATTCAAAATCTCGTTTGCATTTTTATTGATCGGTATAACAGCATTCTGTTCTGCACCGCAATTAAATTCAGACATACAGAACGATTCGGTAAAATTAATTAAATGGACTACTGAAGATTGTGATAATACGTATGATCCGTATCGTTTAAAAAGTCGAATTACAAATTTAGAAACCCGCGATAGCAGCACATTTATTACTGTGAATTTTTCAGATAATTGCTGTCCGGAATTTAAACCGGCAATTCTTTTCATTGATAATAAGCTTACCTTGCTACCATATAAAGAAGATGTAGGAAATTGTTTTTGTAATTGTTGCTTTTCAATTCAGTTTGAAATTTCCGGACTCGCAGGAAAACAATACGAAATTTATTTTGAAGATAAAAAAATTGAATTGTCTGCTGATTATTATGATGTGTCTGAACCAAAAGATACACTTTATGATGGACAAAAAATTAATAGAATTAATAAGTATGGCTTTAAAGAAGGCTTATGGATTTCCTTTTATAAAACCGGAGAAAAAGAAAGCATAAGTAAATATCCAGAAGATCTGCAGTATTTTGAATCGTATCCGCTATGGTCTAAAGAATATTATATTTCAGGTGTGCTTTCATACAAACGGACAGATGATACGGCTGAGGCGTGGTTTGAAGATGGAGTGATTAAATCTCAATTCATAACATATAAACATGGAGATACAACTTATCGCAAAGTCTTGGAAAAATTCGAAAATCGGGAAATAAAAAGAAAACTTCTTGAAAGATCCTATCCTACCATTTTTAAAAGTCTTTTTGATAAGAAATATGAAGCTAAGGGAACAGCAACCGAAGTACTTATGAAGAACAGTATTATGAAAATGGGCAAGCTAAGTATGTTTTTGGAAAAGATACAAGTTATAGGTGGTATGAAAATGGACAGATAGAATCAAAACGATATGCATCGGTGGAAATTGAATATTCAACAGATGGCTACCTGAAAACAAAAATATATAAATGGTTTGAAAAAGGTCCGGATGGTTGGGGAGATTTCGATAATTTTTTAACAATAGAATTTTATAGCAACGGAAATATAAAAGAAATTGAACTCTGTAGAGATGAAGTATGTGACCATGGTCAGGCTTCGTCAAAATTTCGTTATTACTGGAAATGGAACAAAGAAAAAATATTAACAGAAGTTCCTAAAAAATGGAAAGGAAAATATCCATGGGAAAAATATCCGGAAATTAATGTACCAAAGTAATTGCATTAAAAAAACCGATGCCTTCGTTTTAAGCGAAGGCATCGGTTTGTAAACAAAAAATTTAATACGGCTGATTAATATTTTCTATGTCCGTAATTTCATCGTTGAAATCGTTTTCAATAAAGCTGATCGGCGGATTCGGAAACTGAATAATTTCTTTCATCGTCAATCCCCATGGTTTCCAGTAATTGGCCAGTACTTGTCCGTACATGTTATCATCCCAGTGATCAAATAATGGTGAGCCGTCCTTCGTTGTTAACGGTATAGATTCTACCAATACGTTGTCATCCGTTAAAGAAACATTATATGTTGCGTAGCTCGTCAACAAATAATTTGCGTAAATAAATTTGCTGCATAATTCTTCAAACTGAATCGGGTGCAATGTTTGATCACCGATTTTATTTGTCAGCTCGTCGAATTTTTTCCCAACGGCACCATTGTCCTGCAGACAAGCGACAATACCAAAATCATTCATGGATAAAGAGAAATTCAGATTGTTGGTTTCGTCTCTATAATTAAAAAGATCCTGAGAATATTTTACTTTGAACACACGTATGGTCCATGGTTTTAAACCGTCGAATTGCATTGGCAGCACAAGCGATTGCAGCATCCAATGCAGTTTTTGAAAGCGTGCTTTTAAAAACGGAGATAATTGCAATGTTTGTCCGAACCGGGCCTGCTTTTGCTGTGAGATGCGTAAGTCTTCAAAAAGAACACCCATCATCAGTTTGGCCATCCATTGGAACAAACGCTCTTCGGGAAGTTGCACTACTTCGTTGTAACCGGCACAGAATGCTTTTTCAATTTCAGCTTCCAGTTTTGCCCCCTCTGTAATAACATGTTTGCTGTAAGGTACTTTCAGATTTTTATACTGAACGCTTGCACCTTCGTCCAGCATCTTAAAGGTTTTGTCGCTGAGATGATATCGATTCAATACCCAGTCCGGAAAAACAGAAACAAGTTCTGCATCCGTATCTAAAGATGCTCCTGTCAGGAAACAGGTCTGCATATCAAAATGCATTTCCTGAAAAGGGTTGTAAATTTGAATGGCCATGTTTCAAAATTACGACTAAAAAAGGGAAAATCTATATAGAGGTACGTTTTGAAATGTAAGGCGCTAAAACGAATAATCTGTACGAAGAATTTTAAATTCCGCTCGTCGGTTTACCTGATGTTCTTCTTCTGTTTTTGCATGCACAATAATTGGTTTCTCAGCATTATAGCCTTTTGCAGAAAGTCTGTTTTTATCAATACCTTTTGAGATCAGATAATGTGTAATGGCTTGCGCACGTTTGCAGGTTAAACAGGTAGAGTATTCTTTTGACCAGCGTTCGTCGCAGTGATTGCCAACTTCAATTGTTAGATTTTTATGCAGAAGTAAAAAATTTGCAAGACTATCCAGAAAAGGAATGTATTGAGGTCTGATGCTGGCTTTATCGTAATCGAATACAATCTGTTTTCGTAAAATATCTCCTGAATGAAAAACAGAATCTTTTAGTTCAAACGTTTGAGCATGCGCTGTTTGAAAAGAAATTATAAAGATGATGAGAAGAATAGCTTTCATTTAATAATTCCGTTGTTTAAAATTTCAAAGTTGGGTTCTTTCCCGCTCCTTTAAATAATTTTCGATCAGTTCTTCTACATATGTAAATACAAAAAGAACAACGATGAAAATGCAAATGCTACTTATGGTTTCAAATGCTGCTTTGCTTACCATCATCTTATCTTTTTTGTTTGCCAGCCCCCATAGGTTTTTTATACTTTTAACGACAATAAAATTCTGTAAGATCAGGTAAACAAAAAAAGCACACAAACCGGCAACGCCATTGGCAATCATTTCCATAACAACTTGCTTACTTGTTATTTTGGGAAACGGCGTTTTTTGCAAAGACTTCAAAAAACTATTTTTTTCGTGTTCGTAATTCATGTTGATATGTCAATCTTTAAATTATTTTATTTAATTAGGCTTTCTTTCTTCAAATAAAGCGCTTCAATTTTTTGTTGAATCTTATCTTGTTTTTTAATCAACTTATCCGCTTTTATTGATTCGTCGGGATGATTAGTATCAACAGATACTGAATCCAAAACTATAGGCATATCTCCACCATAAATTGTATAAGCAGAATCATATGAAGACTTAAATTTTTTTAAATATATATTCAAATATGGATCTACTTCATAGATCCTTCTAACGTCTCCTAGTTTCCATTCATTATTCAAGTAAATAGCTTCCTGAAAATAAATTTTATAAAATTTAGATTTGTATTTAAGAACCAAATTAAAATCTTCTAAAAGATAAAAGCCTAATTCTTTAACCGAATGCATTTCAAAAAATGTAGCAATAATTTCAACTTCGTTGAGATTGATACTATCTTCTTTGATCCAGATCTGAATATTATTGAAATTGTTAATTAATGAACGCTCTTGAACAGGATTATTAAATGATCTGATTATATCATTAAGAATTCTATTTTTTTCTTCAAGTGTCAGGTATGGATAGGTATCAGCAAATTGTTTCAAACAGTTTATGTCGCTTGAGTCAATTCTAAAATTTGTAAAATAAGCGTCCCGGTCATTTAGCTTAATTGTCGAAATAAATTTTTTAGAAAAATCGTCCGGATCAGGAATTCCATTTGAGATCATAGAAGATAAAATCAAATAAGAAAATATCAGCAGAAAGGTGAGGCTTAATGTTTTGAACATATGAAATCGTTTAAAATTAAAAATAACTAATCCTGATCAACTTATTTCAATATGTGTTAAAAAGATTTAGTACTTTGAAGCGGTTTATAAACAACGATGAAAAGCATTCCGGTAAGACATATAACATCCGTAAAAGATCCGTCGGCTTTTTCGGACAATTTTCGCATTCGAAAAATTGAGTCTTTGCTTGCCGGAAAAGATAAGCAGGAAGATGCCCATCGCCATGATTTTTTTCATCTGCTTTTTTTGAAAAAAGGAAAAGGCAATCATGAGATTGATTTTGTTTCTTATGCTATTTCAGACCGTTCCATTTTCTTTTTGCGGCCCGGTCAGGTGCATAAGATTCTGCTGAAAGCAGGAAGTGAAGGATATGTGTTGCAATTCAACCGGGATTTTTATTATCCAAAAGACATTCAATCTAATCAGCTTTTGCGCAGAGCCAGCAATAAAAATCTGTGCAAGCCCGATAAAGATCGCTTCGGGAAATTGCATTCCATATTGAAGACCATTTTTGAAGAATATACCGACAAACAAGAGGGCTACCAGAATATCATAAAAGCAAACCTGGAAATTTTCTTCATCGAACATATTCGTCAGAGTTTAAATTTTCCTAAAAAAACCACTAATGAAAATCCATATCTGCAGCAACGGCTGGAAGAATTTTTAGAACTGATAGAAAAAAATAACTCAACTCATAAGCAGGTTGCACAATATGCAGAAATGCTGAATCTTTCTTCGTACCAGCTCAACGCCATAACCAAATCCATACTTGGCAAGACGTCTTCAGAATTAATTAATGATCAGATTATTTTAGAAGCGAAACGGTATCTTTTGACAACGTCCAATCAGGTGAGCCAGATTGCCTATCATTTGGGTTATGACGATGTTTCTTATTTCATTCGATTTTTTAAAAAACATACCGGAAATTCGCCTGAAGCATTTCGAAACAATTTTCAATAAGTACCATTCTACTTTACATTTGTCCTATCAGCTGCTTGGGTATAGAAAATATCTTTGTGATATAAAATTAATATTCACAAAAAGACAATCTATATGAAAACGAAAATGAAATTACTGGCCTGTTTAAAAATCTGGGTAGTCATCTATCCATCGATCACATTGTTTCTTTTTTTATTTAGTGAAACGTTATCTGTTCTTCCTTTGTACCAACGAACTTTTGTGCTTACCATAACGTTGGTTCCCTGGATTGTATTTGCAGGAGTTCCAACAGTGGATTTAATTATCCGTTCCTTTTTACCAAAAAATGAAAATCAAGAATAAAGATATCGTATGAAAAATCAGGAACATTTTGATGTGATCATCATAGGCGGCAGCTATTCCGGACTGGCAGCAGCAATGGCTTTGGGCAGGTCTTTGAGAGACGTGTTGGTTATTGATAGCGGAAAACCGTGCAATGCCCAAACACCTTATTCGCATAATTTTCTTACTCAGGACGGAAGTACGCCAAAAGAAATTGCATTGCAAGCAAAACAGCAAGTAGAAAAATATGATACGGTAACATTTTTAAATGATCTGGCTACGGGAGCTGTTAAAACTCAAAAAGGTTTTGAAATTGAAACGCAATCCGGCAAAACGTTTTGGGCACGGAAAATAATTTTCGCAACGGGCATCCGGGACTTATTACCTGATATCGATGGGGTTGCTGCCTGCTGGGGAATCACTGCTATACATTGTCCATATTGTCATGGTTACGAAGTACGGAATAAAACGACCGGTATTTTAGCAAATGGAGAACATGGTTTTGAATATGCAAAACTTATTTCAAACTGGACAAAAGATCTTACGTTATTCACCAACGGAAAATCAACCTTGACAACAGAGCAATCGGCGAAACTTGAATGCCGAAATATACAAATCGTTTGAAACGGAAATTGAAAAGCTGCAACATACAAACGGACATCTTGAAAAGATCTTTTTAAAAAATGGATCTTCTGTTTTTTGTGAAGCATTGTATGCCGGAAGTCCGTTTGAGCAGCACTGCAAAATCCCCGAAGAGTTGGGATGTGAATGTACAGACGAAGGTTATCTTAAGATAGATGCTTTTCAGAAAACAACGGTTGATGGAATTTATGCCTGTGGTGATAATGTAACACGTATGCGCACGGTTGCCAATGCAGTAGCTATGGGTACTACTGCCGGAATGATGCTGAATAAAGAAATGGTGATGGAAGAATTTTAAGAATTGAAACATCGCTTAAATAATTATCAATCAGCTGGTTTTATGTGGATATTCAGAAAAATAGAGTCTGTTTTTTGTTAAAAAAGTCAACATTTCTCTATATAACCTCTTGAAATCTGCGTAACTTTAACTCAAGATTGCAATAACGAATTATTATGGGAAGAGCATACGAACTTCGAAAAGGAAGAAGAGCAAAAAGATTTGACCGTATGGCGAAAGCCTTTACGCGTTTAGGAAAAGAGATAGTAATGGCTGCTAAACAAGGCGGCGGAAATATTGAAACCAACTCTCGTTTACGAACAGCGGTAAACAATGCGAAAAACGTGAATATGCCGAAAGACCGTATTGATGCAGCAATTAAACGTGCATCGGGTAAGGACGAATCGGATTACGAAGAAGTAGTATTTGAAGGATATGGTCCATATGGTATAGCAATTCTGGTTGAATGTGCTACCGATAATAATACACGTACGGTTGCAAATGTGCGTTCGTACTTTACACGTTCAGGCGGTACGTTAGGTAAAACTGGCTCTCTTGAATTTTTATTTGAACGCAAAGGCGTTATCAAAATTGATGGTACAGGTCTGGATCCCGAAGAACTGGAACTGGAATTGATTGACTTCGGAGCAGAAGAAATTGTAAAAGACGGAGAAGAGATTTTCATCTATACATCTTTTGTTGACTTCGGTGCAATGCAAAAAGAACTGGAACAAAGAAACATCAATGTTTTGAATGCTGAGACCGAACGCATTCCGAATACAACAACAACATTAACTTCTGAGCAGCAGGAAGAAATTTACAAACTGCTTGAAAAGTTTGAAGACGACGACGATGTACAGGCAGTGTTCCACAACATGGCTGAAACAGAGGAATAATGCTTAAAGCGGAATGCTAAAAGCATCATACAAAAAAAGGTCGTGGCACAAATGTGTTACGACCTTTTTTCTATAAAAATTTTCCGCTACGCGTTTTGTTATAGCACCGGCGGTTTTTTAAAACACCAGTATTAAAAATGCATAAGGATCTGATCTTGTATATACTGTATTTTATTCCGGTTGGCTGGGTAGTAATTTTTGATCAGGAAAATCTGAAAAACAAAAAAGTGTTTTTTAAACATCTGTTTATTTCCATTTTGTTAATTGCATTTGGCGCAGTGCCTGAACTATATGAGCATAGGGAACATAAAAGTTTAAGTTACTTTGGCGCACAAATGTTGTTCATATTTTTAATCCTGTATGTCCTTATTCAAAAGCTATATGCGCTTCTCTATAAGGAAGAGTTTGAGTTTACAGAATTCACAAATAGTTTCAGAGAGAAAATAGCAAATGGAGTTCTGTATTTTGGAATGATCTCCTTGCCGTTTTTAATCGATGAATTTATCGTTAAGAAATTCTTTTAGTCGCATGCGTATTTTAAAAATTATATTAAAGAGTTTGGTTTTTTGTTTGCTGACGATCTTCACGCAAGTAGGCGGTATCATTTATTTACTTTCTTTTTTAACATATAACTTCATAAACAAGCAGACAAAAAATAAAATTTATCAAGCGTCATTAAAGACTTCATCCTTTGTTGTTCTATATATAATAACAACGTTTTTAATAGTACCGCTTTTAGCTCCTTTATTCGGACGTGTAGCACTTCCTATAAAAGAAACTAATCATCTGCGGTCCTTAACATTCATAACCTGTTTATTGAACAGAAATTATGTACGACCGGAATTAAAAGAAGCAGCATTTTATGTTGCACAAGAAATGAATCAAAAATTTCCAGGCACAGTTGTAAATTATCTGGATGGGAATTTTCCGTTTATAAATAAATTTCCTTTGCTACCGCATTTAAGTCATAATGATGGAAAAAAGCTGGACCTGGCATTTTGTTATAAAGAAACGTCAACATACAATTCAACAAATGATTGCCCGTCTTTTATTGGTTATGGTATTTGTGAAGAAGCATTTTTAAATGAAACAAACACGGTAGATTTTTGCGAAGAGAAAGGGTATTGGAACTATAGCTTTTTAAAAAAGATTGTTCCCCAAGGAAGTAAAAAGGATTATCTATTAGATAATGAGAGAACAAAAGCTCTTGTAGAGTTATATACATCTCAAGAAAAAATAGGAAAAGTATTTATTGAACCGCATTTAAAAACGCGCTTAGAACTTAGTTCCGATAAAATAAGATTTCATGGTTGTCAGGCAGTGCGACACGATGATCATATACATGTACAGTTGAAGTAAGGGAAATCAGCGGATAATTTTAGTACGAAGAAAACGTATTGCTGAATGTGTGTTAAGAAATTGTAAATTTTATATGTGTGGTTGCCTGATACCAACAATCACGGGCTCACGCGATCCGTATTAATACTATATTTGAAGCATTTTCAACAATCATTCACAATATGTCTTTAAAAACTACCCATTTTTTTATAAATTAATAACGAATTATAAGTTAGTTTGGAATAAAAGCATACAAATGAAAAAAATTAAGAATAGTATTTTTTATGTATCTGTAATCGGATTGTTTTCTTTTTTAATGTACTGGACCGTAATCCTGGGGGCAGCATTGGAGAAAGATAGAAGTATCATACTACCTCAATCCGGGAAAAGTCAGTTCGAAGAATTTTTAACGGCAATGCTGCATAATATACAGCACCCGCTTGCAATACTGTTGGCGCAGATCATAACTATTATTATTGTAGCACGCTTATTGGGCTGGGTTTGTAAAAAAATCGGACAGCCAACGGTTGTCGGTGAAATTATTGCCGGTATCATTTTAGGCCCATCGTTGATCGGCATGCATTTTCCGGAATTTTCAGCAGCATTATTCCCTGAAAAATCATTGGGCAACCTTCAATTTTTAAGTCAGATCGGGTTGATCTTATTTATGTTTATTGTAGGGATGGAAATTGATTTGAAAGTATTGAGGAATAAAGCACATGAAGCTGTAGTCATCAGTCATGCAAGTATCATCATTCCATTTGCATTGGGTATGGGATTGGCGTTTTTCACATATCAATCATATGCACCCGAAGGTATACAGTTTTTATCCTTTGCCCTTTTTATGGGGATTGCTATGAGTATTACGGCATTTCCGGTTTTGGCCCGTATTGTTCAGGAACGGGGTATTCATAAAACAAGATTGGGTACAGTAGTTATTACCTGTGCAGCAGCAGATGATATTACTGCCTGGTGTATTCTGGCTGCAGTAATTGCAATTGTAAAAGCAGGTACGTTTATCAGTGCATTTTACATTATGGGTCTTGCGTTGGCATATGTTGTCGTGATGATCTATGTTATAAAACCATTTTTAAAACGTGTAGGCGAATTGCATGCAACACGCGAAAATTTAAGTAAACCCATTGTAGCTATTTTCTTACTTGTGTTATTACTTTCATCTTATGCAACAGAAGTAATCGGAATTCATGCCTTGTTTGGTGCATTCATGGCGGGTGCTGTAATGCCGGAAAATATTCGCTTCAGAAATATATTTATTGAAAAAGTAGAAGATGTTGCATTGGTATTGCTGTTGCCATTGTTTTTTGTTTTTACAGGTTTACGCACGCAGATCGGTTTGCTGAATGAGTTGTATTTATGGAAAATTACCGGCTTGATTATTCTTGTTGCCGTTGCGGGTAAATTTATCGGAAGTGCACTTGCAGCAAGATTTGTAGGTCAGAACTGGAAAAACAGCCTTACGATCGGAGCCTTAATGAATACAAGAGGTTTAATGGAATTGGTTGTATTGAATATCGGTTATGACCTTGGTGTATTAACACCTGAAGTATTTACGATGATGGTGATCATGGCACTGTTAACAACATTTATGACTGGTCCGGCGCTGGATTTTATTAATTATATTTTCAAACCTAAGGCAGTAGAAGTTCCGCAACAGCCCATAGAAATAAACAAATACAAAATCCTGGTTTCGTTTGGTACAACAGAAACAGGTAAGACCTTATTAAAACTTGCAAATGGTCTGACAAAAAAATCAAGCAGCACGGCTTCTTTAACAGCCATGCATCTTTCGCAAACCAATGAATTGCATCATTACAATTTAGAAGAATACGAAAAAGAAATATTCGATCCGATCATTGAAGAATCAAAGCAGCTCAATCAGGAAGTTGCAACCTTGTTTAAAGCATCGAATGATATCAATCATGACATTGCAGATCTGGCAAACAAAGGAGAATATGATCTGTTATTGGTTGGTTTGAGTGAATCCATTTTCCAGGGCAGTTTATTAGGTAAAGTTCTGGGTTTTACAACCCGTATCATTAATCCTGAAAAATTATTGAACACAGTAACAGGTAAAGAAAAACTGTTTGAAAATTCTCCGTTTGATGAAACTACAAAACTGATCCTGTCAAGAACGCATGTACCGGTTGGTATTTTAATTGATAAGAATCTTGAAAAAATTGAACGCATCTTTATTCCGGTGTTTGATATAGCTGATACCTTTTTACTTGATTACGCACAGAAGCTTATTCAGAACAGTGGCGCCCAGGTGGTGGTGCTGGATGCCGCGGGACAGATGCAAAATAGTTCTGAAGTAAAAGGAAAAATAAATTCTATAGAGAAAAGCGCACCCAATCATATTACATTCCAGAATCAACGTATTGTTGAAAAATCATTTTTACAACAGCAGGATATTATGATCATCAGCTTAGAAAGCTGGAAGAAACTGGTTGCGACAAAAAGTGTATGGCTGTCGGATATTCCTTCAACATTGATTCTTTCAGAAACAAAGAAATAAGTTCCCGCAAAATTATGTATCTTAAGTATGGATTGTATTTGCAATCCATACTTATTATATGAAAAGCAATTATTTAGAAAGTGCCATAAAACAGTTTGAATATTATAAACTGCTGGGCGAAAAAACATTTTTGCAGCTGAGCGATGAACAATTGTATTGGCAGTATAATTCTGAAAGCAACAGCATTGCAATTATTGTTAAACATCTTTGGGGGAACATGCTTTCGCGATGGACAGATTTTTTAACAACAGACGGAGAAAAAGAATCCCGCAACAGAGATGCTGAGTTTGAAACAGACGAACATACACGTGAAGCATTGTTGCTAAAGTGGAACGAAGGCTGGAGTTGTTTACTAGGCACGTTAAATAGTTTAAAGGAAGAAGATCTTTCCAGAATCATTTATATACGTAATCAAGGCCATACGGTGATGGAAGCAATTAACCGTCAGCTGGCTCATTATCCATATCATATCGGACAAATTGTTTTTTTAGGTAAAATGATGTGTAGTGAAAATTGGCAGTCTTTATCTATTCCAAAAGGGAACTCCAAAGACTACAATGCTGAAAAATTTTCAAGCCCTAAAGAAAAAAAACATTTTACCGATGAATACATTAAAAAGCCAAAAGAAGAATAGATTGATCTTTTAAAAAAAGGATGTTCAAAATTCTTTAAAATACACCCTTTTTTAAAAGCTACTCGTATAATCAGGATAGTACGATAACAAACAAATGCTTTTATATAAAGTTTTGTATTCGTATATTATATATGTTCTGATTTTTTAAGGACAATTTATCAATACCATTTTTTAAAAAATTGTTAACCGTAATCAATAAAGCTATGAAAAAATTACTAATTGGTATTTGTATGCTGTCGCCTGTCTTACTGTTTGCCCAGGGCTTTCAGGTAAACCTGCAGGGACAGAAGCAACAGGCTATGGGGGGAGCAGGTGTTGCGACAAATTTGGATGCGGCAAGTGTTTTCTTTAATCCGGGGAGTGTAGCGCATTTAGAAGGAAACAGCGCTAGTGCCGGAGTGAGTTTTACCGCTGCCAGTACGGCCTACAGGGATGCGAATACCCAGCAGCAATACCATACCGTTTCACCAGTAAGTACACCATTTACAGGCTATGGTGTATGGGGGCCAAAGGAAAGCAAGTTTAAATTTGGTTTAGGAATTTACACACCATTTGGCAGCACCATAACATACCCCGCCGGATGGGCAGGCAGATTCAGTATTACAGAAATGAAATTACTCTCTGTATTCTTTCAACCAACGGTAAGTTATAAGATCAATGACAAGCTGGGTGTCGGTGCAGGTTTTGTTTATGGATATGGCCATATAGATCTAAGCCGGGATTTACCTATTACAAATTCAAATGGCGAATATTCAACAGCAAACTTATCCGGCAAGGCAGGCGGTATGGGTTATAACTTAGGTATATATTATAAACCATCTGAAATCCTGTCTTTTGGTATTTCATACCGTTCAGAAGTAAAAATGAAACTGGATAAAGGTACTGCTACATTTAATGTACCGCCGTCTTTAACCACAAGTTTTCCTTCCGGAAATTTCAGCGCTACCTTGCCGCTACCTCAAGTATTAACAGTAGGTGTGGGGGTTAAACCTATAGAAAAGCTATTGCTTACCTTTGATGCCAATTTTATCGGATGGTCAAGTTATAAATCACTGTCGTTTGATTACGAACAAAATACATCTTCTTTAAAAGACACCGAATCACCACGTAATTATAAAAATGCATATGCGTTGCGTTTGGGTGGACAATATACCTTCAGTGATAAATTTTTATTACGTGCGGGTATGAACTTTGAAAAAACACCGATCAAAGATGGCTACGTTACACCGGAAGTTCCGGATGCGGACCGTTTGAATTTTACAGGTGGTATCGGGTATAAGCCAATAGAGAAACTGACTATTGACGCATCATTCAGTTACATCAACTTTATGAAACGCACAGATACCAATATTGAAACCAATATGTCTGGCACATACAAGACACGTATTTTGGTACCAGGTATTTCATTAACCTATAACTTCTAAGCAGCCATGAAAAAATATAACAATATACTATATACTATGGCACTGTGCGGAAGCATGGCTGCCTGTAAACCAACAATTGAAGAGCCTGCTATAAACAAAGGTTCTCTGGACGTAACAAAATATGTTGCTGTTGGTAATTCAATAACAGCCGGTTATGCAGATAATGCCTTGTATTACGATGGCCAGCAGGTATCGTATGCAAAATTATTGGCAGAACAGTTTTCTAAAATAGGCAGCGGTGAATTTAAGCAACCGCTTGTAGAGCCTACTTCAGTTGGGATCGGAGCATCAGGCGGAGCAAAACTTGTTTTAGCACCACATACAGATTGTTTGGGCAATACGTCGCTATCACCGGTACCTTCAGCTGCCTCAGGTGACTTATC
The DNA here is from genome assembly GCA_028015225.1 of Carex myosuroides. Classification (NCBI taxonomy): domain Eukaryota; kingdom Viridiplantae; phylum Streptophyta; class Magnoliopsida; order Poales; family Cyperaceae; genus Carex; species Carex myosuroides. The sequence goes on along the minus strand of JANSWA010000077.1, from coordinate 20,156 downwards.
TATTTTCGCTACAAACATCTATGCTTCAAAAGGTCCGTTTAACAATATGGGCGTGCCGGGTGCAAAATCCATAACTACGATTTATTCCGGTTATGGAAATCCGGCAAATGGTTTTGGAAACTTCAATCCCTTTTTTACACGTATGGCTTCTAACCCTGCAACCACTTCTATGCTTGCAGATGCGATGTCACAAAATCCAACGTTCTTTACCTTATTTATCGGAAGCAATGATGTATTGTTGTACGCACTGGCGGGTGGAGCAAGTGATGCCATAACCCCAAGTGCCGGAGCTGCCGGTGTAGGATTTGATGCAAGTATGGATGCAATTGTTGCCACACTTACTTCAGGTGGTGCTAAAGGTGCCATAGCAAATGTACCGGATATTACTTCTGTCCCGTACTTTACAACCGTACCTTACAACGGTTTGGTATTAACAAGTACAGCACAAGTAAATGCATTAAATGCTGCCTATGCTCCTCTGAGTATTACATTTCAATTAGGTCAGAATGCGTTTATAATTGAAGATGCAGCAGCACCCGGTGGTAAACGTCAGATAACATCTTCCGAATATGTGTTGTTATCGGTTCCGCAGGATTCTTTGAAATGCAAACAATGGGGATCTGCAAAAGCAATACCGGATAAATATGTATTGACTGCAACTGAAATCAATGATATCCGCACAGCCATTGCAGATTATAATACAAAAATTAAAAACTTAGCAAGCACCTATGGATTGGCATTTGTAGATGCAAATAAATTTTTGATTCAGGCAGAAACAGGAATTGTTTACAATGGCATAAATCTGAATACAACGTTTGTAAGCGGCGGTGCTTTCTCATTGGATGGTGTACACTTAACACCTATCGGGAATGCCTTGCTGGCGAATGAATTTATTAAAGCGATAAACAGTACGTATGGATCAACCTTACCCTTAGTTGATGCAACGAAATATTCGGGCGTGAAATTCCCATAACAGGCGAATAACATTTGTTTTTAAAATAGGAGTGGTGCTGTAAGTGCTACTCCTATTTTTATGACTTTTTCTAAAATTCCAAAAAACAAAAAACAAATTGCAAATTCCCGATAATATCTGAGCTTTTATTTTACTCCACAGACCGTCACATAAATGTGACAGCAATGAAAGCTGAACTGCTCTCATTGAAAGAGCGCCTCAGCTTTCATTGCTGTTGCGCTTTAGCCAACGGTCTTAAATAGTGAAAGCGAGCAAATATGTTTCACAAATTACTGATGCCTGGCAATTTTAAAATTCCAAAACGCAGAGGATATCTACGAACTCCATATCAGCTACTTTGCGGTTTAATAAAAAAAAACTATAGTATAAATCTCATATTTATTTGCGAAATTATATAAAGGCTAAAGTAGTTGAACGGCTTATTTTTGTAGTGGGCATAAAGAGCCTTTAATTCGAAAACGATGCTATTAAAGTTTGATCCGTATGGAATATACTGTCCGCAGGCCGATGTTTACATCGATCCCTGGCGGCCTGTAAAAAATGCCATCATCACGCATGCGCACTCCGATCACGCTAAATGGGGAAATGAAAACTATCTTTCACATTACCTAAGTGTTCCGATATTAAAATTTCGCTTAGGCGAAAACATAAATGTGCAAGGTGCAGAATACGGTGAAGAAATTGTGATGAATGGGGTGAAGATCAGCCTGTATCCTGCAGGCCATATTCCTGGTTCGGCACAGGTACGGCTTGAATACAAAGGCGAAGTTTGGGTTGCTTCAGGTGATTATAAATTACAAATAGACGGTGTATCTACTCCATTTGAACCGATCCGATGTCAGCATTTTGTAACGGAATCAACGTTTGGTTTGCCGGTATATCGTTTTCCGGAAGCAGAGCAGACACATGCAGATATAAATAATTGGTGGAAGAAAAATAAAGAAGAAGGAAAAGCAAGTGTGATCATTGGCTATGCACTAGGTAAAGCGCAGCGCATCATTAAACATCTGGATCCGGAGATTGGAACCATCTATACCCACGGTGCAGTCGATAATTTAAACCGTCTGTTAACCAAAGACGGATTGCAATTACCGCCGACAACACGTGTTGTTGGTGAAACAAATAAAAGTATTTTCAAAGGAAATATTATTGTGGCACCGCCATCAGCTATCGGTACACCCTGGCTCAAACGCTTTGATCCATTCTCCGTAGCCATTTGCAGCGGCTGGATGCAGCTGCGCGGAACCCGTCGACGGAAAAGTGCCGACAGAGGTTTTGTATTATCAGATCATGCCGATTGGGATGGGTTGAATACAGCAGTCAAAGAAACCGGTGCAGAAAATGTATATGTAACCCATGGCTACAAATCGGTGTTCGCAAAATGGCTGCGTGAAGAACTGCATTTGAATGCCGTTGAAGTAGATACCTTGTACGAAGGAGAGTCTTTGAATGAAGGCGAAGTAAAAGAAAACAACAACGAAACCGATACAGAGTATGAGGAAGTTCGCTGAATTGTTTACAGAACTGGATCAAACAACCAAGACCAATGCGAAGATCGACGCACTGGCTGATTTCTTTGCTGTTTCTGATGCGGCCGATGCCTTGTGGGCTGTAGCTTTACTTACCGGAAAAAAACCTAAACGTACGGTCAAGACTTCGGAATTGAAATTATGGTCTATGGAGTTAGCTGGTGTGAACGAATGGTTGTTCGAAGAGTCGTATCATGTAGTTGGCGATCTTGCAGAAACAATTACGTTGCTGTTGCCTGCGTCCGAAACGCAAACCGATTATTCGTTAAGCGGAATGATGGCTTTGCTAAAAACGCTGGATACCAAAACAGAAGAACAACGAAAAAATATCATTCAGGAAATCTGGATACAGCTGAGCACAGCCGAACGGTTTGTGTTTAACAAACTCATTACCGGAAGTTTCCGCGTAGGTGTTTCGCAGCAGCTAGTGATCAAAGCTCTGGCAAAAAATTATAAACTGGTTGAAAGCAATGTTGCGCATAGACTTATGGGTAATTGGATTCCTGAAACTTCTACTTTAGAAAACCTTTTGTTCAATACAGATATAGAAGAAGATCTTTCCAAACCCTATCCGTTTTATCTGGCTTATCAATTAGATGTGTCGCTGGAAACACTTGGTAACATTTCCGACTGGCAGATCGAATATAAATACGATGGCATCCGCGGACAGATCATTGTGCGTAGTGGCGAATTGTTTGTTTGGTCCAGAGGCGAAGAACTGATGACAGATAAATTTCCTGAGTTCGAAATTTTAAAAGAAGCCTTACCCGATGGTACCGTGATCGACGGTGAGATTCTTCCCTTCAAGGGAGATGAACCGATGCCGTTCCACATTATGCAGACACGCATCGGCAGAAAAAATCTGTCGAAGAAAAGTCTGGCAGATGCACCACTTGCAATGATGTGTTACGATCTGCTTGAATACAAAGGAAACGATTTGCGCATGCTGCCAATGAGTGAACGCAGAACGATGCTTGAAAATTTATTAGAAGAACTTAAAGAAAAAAATCTGGCCGCTGCCGCTGTACTAAAACTATCACCTGTGTTTGCCTGTAAAACAGCTGAAGAAATGATTGCTTTACGTGAAGTTTCACGCGACCGTATGTGCGAGGGTTTGATGCTGAAACACAAAGATAGTTTGTACGAAGCCGGAAGAAGAAGAGGAAAATGGTGGAAATGGAAAATCGATCCGCTGAGTGTAGATGGTGTACTGATTTATGCGCAGCGCGGGCATGGAAGAAGAGCAGACCTGTATACCGATTATACCTTTGCGGTTTGGAGCGGAGATGAACTTGTTCCGTTCACCAAAGCGTATTCCGGTTTAACCGATAAAGAACTGATTGAAGTAGATAGCTGGGTAAAGAAAAATACCAAAGAAAAATTTGGCCCGGTGCGAAGCGTTACACCCGAGCTTGTTTTTGAAATTGCTTTCGAAGGGATCAATCCATCGCCGAGACATAAGTCGGGTGTGGCTCTGCGTTTCCCGCGAATTCTGCGCTGGCGTAAAGATAAATCTATACAAGATGCAAATCACAAAGAAGATCTTCTGGATCTGATTCAACAATTATCCCGACCGGCATGACGCAGAAAGAAGTACTTGCCTGGTTTAAAAATCAACAATGGAAACCGCATGCATTTCAGCAGGATACCTGGAAAGCCATGCTGGACGGCTATTCTGGTTTGGTCAATGCACCAACAGGAAGCGGTAAAACCTATTCGGTATGGTTTGGAATTTTATTGGAGTATCTGCAAAAGCATCCGGATTATAAAACAAAAACCAAACAGGGATTGCAAGCCATCTGGATCACACCCATTCGTGCGCTCGCTAAAGAGATCCAGTATGCAACATCCCGTTCCTGTATGGAGTTAGAAATTCCATTTGAAGTAGCCATACGCAGCGGTGATACAACTACAGCACAAAAAACAAAGCAGAAAAAAAACATGCCGCAGCTGCTGGTGACCACACCGGAGAGTTTGCATTTAATGCTGTCGCAGAAAGGATATGCAGATGTATTTAAAAATCTTTCTACCGTAGTGGTTGATGAATGGCATGAACTGATCGGTTCCAAACGCGGCGTGCAAATGGAATTGGCCTTGTCGCGCTTGAAAGGAATAAAACCGGAACTGAAGATCTGGGGAATTTCTGCAACCATCGGAAATCTGGAAGAAGCCAAAGACGTGCTGTTGGGGAACTATGGAAGTCCGACAAAAATGATCCGTGCAGAGCTGCCAAAACGAGTAGAGATCGAAACCATCTTTCCGGATAAAATAGAAAATTTTCCGTGGTCGGGTTTTGTTGGTACAAAGTTATTACCCAAAGTTGTACCCATTATTCACAGCAGCAATTCTGTTTTAATTTTTACAAACACCCGTTCGCAATCGGAGATCTGGTATCGCTTCTTGCTTGAAGCAGAGCCGGAATTTGCCGGGCTCATTGCGCTGCATCACGGTTCGCTGGATCAGAAAACGCGCACCTGGGTAGAAGACAATCTGCATGCGGGCAAGTTAAAAGCCGTTATCTGCACATCAAGTTTAGATCTGGGCGTTGACTTTGCTGCAGTAGATACCGTAGTACAGGTCGGCAGCCCCAAAGGTGTTGCGCGCTTTATGCAGCGTGCCGGCCGCAGCGGACATAGTCCGGGTGCGCTGAGTAAAATTTATTTTGTGCCTACCAATTCGTTGGAGATCATAGAAGGTGCTGCAATGCGTGAAGCCATCAAACGCAATGTGGTAGAGAGCCGCATTCCGTATATACGGAGTTTTGATGTGCTTGTACAGTACATGGTTACTCTTGCTGTGTCCGATGGTTTTAAACCGGAAGTCATTTATGCAGAAATTAAAAAAACGTTCTGCTACGCAAGTGTTACTCCGGAAGAGTTTGCATGGGCCTTACAGTTTATAACTAACGGCGGTAATTCGCTGGATGCTTACGACGAGTTTCATAAAGTTGTTGTTGAAGACGGAATCTATAAAGTAACCAGCCGTGCTATTGCTTCACGTCACCGGCTTTCCATGGGAACCATTACAAGCTATTCGGCCATGCAGGTAAAATACTTAAGCGGCAAACGATTGGGAAGTATTGAAGAGAATTTTATTTCGAAATTAAAACCCGGAGATGTATTCTGGTTTTCGGGAAACAATTTAGAGATCGTACACATTCACCATATGGATGTGTTGGTGCGTAAAAGCAAAGCAAAAAAAGGTTTGGTGCCAAGCTGGCAGGGAGGTCGTATGCCATTGTCTTCCCAGCTTGCAGAAATGATACGTTATAAAATTGATCACTTTTTTGATATAGATAAAATTGAAGAAGAGGAACTTATAAAATTAAAAGAATTGTTTAATCTTCAGGCAAAGCGTTCGCATTTGCCAACCAATAAAGAATTTTTAATTGAATACGTGCAAACACGCGAAGGCTATCATGTGTTTATGTACCCTTTTGAAGGGCGGTTTGTGCACGAAGGCATGGCGGCGATTGTAGCGCATAAGATTTCTGAAATTAAACCCATTACATTTTCAGTAGCGATGAATGATTATGGCTTTGAAATTTTATCCGATCAGGAAATACCGATCGAAGAAGCACTGGAACTGGATCTGTTCGGTATTGAAAATCTGGAAAAGGAAATTCAACTGAGTGTGAATGCAACGGAAATGGCGCGTCGTCGGTTTCGGGAAATTGCTTCGATTGCCGGACTGGTCTTTCAGGGCTATCCGGGAAAATCTGCAAAGACGAGGCATCTGCAGGCCAATGCAGAATTATTTTTTAAAGTATTTGAACAATACGATAGCAGTAATTTGTTATTGCGACAGGCATACGATGAAGTATTGGATTTTCAACTGGAGATTCAACGCATGCGGAAAGCATACAACCGGATCAACGAACAGAAACTTGTTTTGGTTAGACCGGAAAAGCCAACACCGTTTGCTTACCCGATCATGGTAGACCGCATGCGCGGCAAGTTCAGCAATGAAAAACTGGAAGACCGTTTGTTTAAAATGAAAACACAACTGGAAAAAGAGTAAATGGGCGGACAACTGTTAACGATTCACGAGCATACATTTGAATTGCTTCCACAGAAAGCGATCTATTGGCAGGATACCCAAACGTTAATTGTTTCGGATGTGCATCTGGGCAAGGCCACACACTTCCGTAAAAACGGAATGGCAATTCCCATGGAATCGGGAATGGAAGATTTACGACAGCTGGATTTTTTACTGAATCAATATAAACCGAAACGTTTATTGATCTTAGGTGATTTGTTTCACAGCGCGTATAACCAGGAGTGGGAATATTTCGGCGCGCTGCGGAAAAAACATGCAGATGTTATCTTTCAATTGGTGCGTGGCAATCACGATATTTTAAAAGAACATCACTATGAAAAGTTTAATATCGAATTACATACAAAAATTCTCAAGGAAAACGATTTTATTTTTTCGCATGATATTGTTTCTGTAAAGGAAAATCAGTTTATCATAAGCGGACATATTCATCCGGGTTTTGTGCTGCATGGCAAAGGCAGACAAAGCATTACACTGCCGTGTTTTTATAAAATGAAAAATACACTGATTATGCCAGCCTTTGGCTGGTTAACGGGATTGGCACATATGCCGAATGATAAAGCTGCCGAAGTTTTTGTGACGACGGAGGAGGATGTGCATCGCATTTGAAAATATAACAAGGAAGTTTATTAATTTGTATTAAATTTCTATTGTTAAATAACAGTGTGTAAAAAAGTTTTCAATGCAAAAAGCAAATACATACCAATGTCCGTGCTGCGGATATTTCACCCTGAAAGAAAACACAGGAAATTCATTTCAACTTTGTGAAGTATGTTTTTGGGAAGATGATGGAATTCAATCGTCTGATCCTGATTATGAAGGTGGTGCCAATCGTGTTAGCTTAAATCAGGCTATTCAAAATTTTAAAAAATTTGGAGCATCAGAAGAATCCTTTAAAAGTAGTGTTAGGCTTGCCAATAAAGAAGAATTTCCTTCTGAAAATTAGTATTTAGAAAATGAGGTGCTGGCAATGGGATAAACAAACAAAAAATTTGTCTTTCTTTTTTAAACGCACCATCTTTAGGTGTGCAACGAACCTCTAGCATTATCAGTCATGAAAATTAAATTTGTGCTATTTTTATTTGCTGGTTTTATTTTTAAAATAAATGCCCAACAAACAGACACTTTAAAAGAAGAACGTTTTTCTGTGCATGCGCAGGCAACGGTTATCAATCAATTTAAGCCATCTTTTAGTGCACCCTATTCAGGAGAGAATAGTTTACTTACACAAAAGGAAAGTGCACTTTCGATTACATCAACCGCTTATCTTGGTGTGCGTTTGTGGAAAGGCGCAAGTGTATATCTGAATCCGGAAGTTGCCGGCGGTTCAGGTTTGAGTAAGGCATTGGGTATTGCAGATGCTACAAATGGTGAAACGTTTCGTATCGGAAGTCCGGATCCGAAAGTATATCTGGCACGCTTATATTACAAACAAGTATTTGCTTTATCTGAGGAAGAAACATTTCAAACACCGGATCAGAATCAATTGGGTTTGTATCTTCCCGACAAATATTTCGCTGTTACGATAGGTAAAATAAGTATCGCAGATTTTTTTGATGATAATACATACAGCCATGATCCGCGCACACAATTTATGAGCTGGGGACTTATGGCAAACGGTGCCTGGGATTATCCGGCAAACACACGTGGATATACACCAAGTATTGTATTGGAATACGTGACACAAAAACATGAATTGCGCTATGGTATATCATTGATGCCTTTGAAGGCAAACGGCAATGATATGAACTGGGATGTTTCAGAAGCACATTCGCAAACACTGGAATATACACACCGGCATACACTTAACGGGAAAGAAGGTGCAATACGGGCATTGGTATTTTTTACAACAGCCAATATGGGTAATTACAATCAAAGTATTGCTCAAAATCCATCGGCACCGGATATTACAAACACACGTGCGTATGGACGTACAAAATATGGATTTGGAATTAATGCCGAGCAGGAACTTACAAAAGATCTGGGCGCATTTTTAAGAGCAAGCTGGAATGATGGAAATAACGAGACCTGGGCTTTTACCGAGATTGACCGATCTGTGAGTGCAGGCTTTGTAGTTGCCGGAGACCGCTGGAAAAGAAAAAATGATAATATAGGAATAGCGTTTGTTGCTTCAGGTATTTCGAAACCGCATAGAACGTATCTGCAAAGCGGAGGCAAAGGGTTTATGCTTGGCGATGGTGATCTAAATTATACCTGGGAAAAGTTAGTAGAAGTTTATTATTCGGCAGCGTTAATTAAAGATCAGTTTTATGTTAGCGGAACGTATCAGTTTCTTGTAAACCCCGGTTATAACCGCGATCGTCAGGGACCGGTACATATTTTTTTCTGTGCGGGCACATATACAAATATGATTAAAAAAATAAAATAAAAAAAAAAAAAAAAAATAAAAAAAAGTATTCTTGTTACAGCTTCAGTGGGAATTTATATATATAACCAATATAAAAATAGGGGCAGAAAAACTTCTTCGCCTAAAAAAAGTATTTACAATAAAGAAGAGGCAACAGCATTTGTAAATCATATTGAAATGCTTGGCTTTTTTAAATATGCTGCTGCAGAAGATCTTGCGGATCTGCGTCAAAATTTTATTAATAGCTATGATCCGAATAACGAAATTGATTCTATCTGGGACGATGAAACGATGTTGCCCAAAGATTACAGATATTATTCTGTGATGGGGAAGAACTTTTTGAACAGGATGGTATTCATACAATGCTTGAAATGCTGAAACCAACATTTGAAAAATTAAATTTCAAATGCGACGTATCAAACATTGTAGAAGAATGGGATGAAAAAAAATAAATGGATAAATAGTTCCCTTACTTTCAACGGAACAGTTTATACAATTTTTGATAAATATAAAGGCAATGAAGGCTGGGGCCTGGCACCGCTCCGATTTGCAGAAATGCTTAATACAGAACTTGCCAAACAAGGAAAAGAAGAACGTGTTTATTTGGCTTCTGGAGGAAATGATGGAAGATTAGTTTTTTTAACACCTGATCTATATGCATATATCTATGGTGTATATAAGAATAACGATTGGAAACCTTTAGAACCCAAAGAATGGGGACGTGAGTTGATGTAATCAAAAATGATTGGCAGCGAAGGATAGAAACTGCCGATGAGAAAAAAGACCTCCAGGGTTTTCAAAACCTTGGAGGTCTTTCACAAAGATCAGCTAACAATTAAGATTTCAATTCAAATATTGTTTTTTATACTGTACCGGACTCACACCAACTTCTTTTTTAAAACAGACGCGAGAAATACGGAAGATTTTTCAAAGCCTAAGGTATAAGCTATTTCACTGATGGAATTTGAATCGGTGATCAGTAAATTTTTTGCTTCCGAAATTAAATAAATATGTATCAGTTCAATTGCTGTCTTACCCGTTTTCCTGTTTTAACAGATCGCTTAAATAACGGGAAGAAATGTTGAGTTGAGAGGCCAGTTGTTTTACCGATGGCAGCCCTTTGTTTTGAAGAGAACCATTAGCCGCATATACAGACAATTGCTCATTAAATCTTGACATCAGTTTGCCGGGAAAGCGAAGCACGATTTATAAACTGGCGTTTATAAAAACGTTGAGAGTATTTTAAAATGGAATCAATGTGTGTAAGAATAATGTCTTTGCTGTAAATATCCGGATTAGTATGATATTCTGCTTCTATCTTCGCATAGAGATCCCAGATCAACGATTCTTCCTTAGGCGAAAGATGCAGCGCCTCGTTTGATTCGTATTCAAAATATCCATATTTTTTTATTTCGGCATGCAGCGGATGTCCGTTAAGATAATCTTCATGTATGTACATCACAAAACCATCGTCTTCAAGCTGAATGTTATTGAAGGCAATAACCTGGCGTGGTTTAATAAACGACATCGTGCCTGAATCGTGGTCGTATTTGGTGCGGCCGTAAAATCATTTCACCCGACTTGATCTTTTTAAAACTAATCATATAAAAGTCGCTTGTGAATCCGCTGTTACCAATTGTGCAGATCGTACTCGGGATGCATTTAAAAATACTTAGTAATGGATTTTCAGGAGGAGGAAATCCGTTTGCGCGATGCATCTCACTGATGCTTTTATAATGTTGCATACGATCAAAATTTAGAAAGGTAAAAAACCGGTATCCAGGGTTTGGATACCGGCAACTTTTAGTGAACACAAAAAGGAGAGAAATAATTTACTTTCCATGCGCTTTTTCAGAAACTTCTTTCCAGCTTTCCCAAACGGTGATCCGGTCTGCAAGCACTTGTTTTGCCCAAGGCAACCCTACTTTTCCTAAAAACAATCGCAGCGGCGGATTTTCTGAAGCCGTTAATTGCAGCATGGCGTCAACCGTAGCTTCAGGTAAGCCCGTACTATCTTCTGTGAAGCCGGCATATAAAGCCGCTTTAACCGGATCAATAAGCAGGAATAGCTGTGGAATGTGCAGCAGATCCCGAACCAAAGTCGGTTGAATACCCATTCGGCTCAACAATAGTGATATCGATCCCAAAGCCTTTAACTTCAGCAGCAAGCGATTCGCTAAGACCTTCTACTGCCCATTTTGTAGCATTATATAATCCCAAAGCAGGCAATGTAGTAATTCCTAATACGCTTGAAATCTGAATGATGTGTCCTTTACCTTGCGCACGCATGATCGGAAGTGCAGCTTGTGTGACCCACAATAATCCAAATACATTTGTTTCGATCTGATCACGCGCTTCCTGTTCGCTTGCTTCTTCAATTGCTCCGAATAATCCGTAACCCGCATTATTGATCACAATATCCAGACTTCCAAAATGTTCTTTCGCTTTTGCAACAGCAGCAAAACTCGCTTCCCTATCGTTTACATTTAATGGAAGTGTCAGAATTTGTTTTCCGTATTGTTTTACCAGATCGTTCAGGGATTCTGTATTTCTTGCTGTAGCAACTACATTATCGCCACGTTTTAAAAAAGCCTCTGCCCAGATTTTACCAAATCCTTTGGATGCACCGGTTATGAAAATAGTCTTTGTCATTTGAGTAGGTGATTGGTGAATTGTATGAAACAAAGGTATTTGACACCGGGGAGAAGGATTTATACAAAAGTCAGAATAAAAGATACATTTTAACAAACAGACAAAAGATAGCTGATTTTAAAATGTTTGTCGCATAGATTACAAATAGACCAAATGATATTCTATGCCCACACCCGCCAATAGAGAAACGTATACATAGGAATTCGGACAAAATTCTATTCTGCAATACAATAAAAAAAACTTTCATTCGACTTATATCTTTAAAGGCACTTTTTGTATTGTACCTTTATATCAGAAAATTTTCATATACAATTTTACTAATGGAAAAAAAGAAAAAACAAAGTAACTCTTGGTCAGGTTTTTAAAACCATTATCTGGCCACGCAGAAAAATCGTTTTTATAGGTTTAATAATGATCATTATCAGCAGGCTTGCAAGTTTGGTTTTGCCGGGAGCAAGTAAATACCTGCTGGATGATGTAGTGGCAAATAAAGATATTGATATGCTTTGGACCTTACTTTGGGTAGTAGGTTTATCGATTGCTGTAAATGCTGCCATGTCTTTTCTTCTTACAAAATTGCTGAGTGTTGAAGCACAATTATTGATCTCAAAATTACGTGTACAGGTACAGCGCAAAATATTGGGTTTGCCCATCAGTTATTTTGATAACAACAAATCAGGCGCATTGGTATCGCGCATCATGACAGATGTTGAAGGCGTACGAAATCTGATTGGTACAGGATTGGTGCAATTAATAGGCGGTACCATTACATCTGTTATCGCTTTGGTGTTGCTGATCAAGATCAGTCCGATCATGACACTATATGTATTATTGCCTGTGGCTGTTTTTGCATTTATTGCGATGAAAGCCTTTGGTTATATTCGTCCGATCTTTAAAGAGAGAGGTATTATAAATGCTGAAGTAACAGGAAGATTAACAGAAACATTGAATGGTGTTCGGATTATTAAAGGATTTAATGCCGAAGAGCAGGAAAACAAAACGTTCCAGACAGGAGTAGATCGCTTGTTTGATAATGTGAAAAAAAGCTTAACATCCACATCGTTGATAACTAGCGCCTCGTTGTTTTTGCTGGGTATGGCTACCTTGGGTATCATGGGTATTGGTGGATATTTTATGATCAAAGGTGAAATGACAAGCGGAGATTTTCTTTCGTTTACACTATACCTTGGTTTTATGATTGCACCGATTGTGCAAATGAGTAACATTGGCAGTCAGCTTACAGAGGCATTTGCAGGATTGGACCGTACGGAAGAAATTATGAATATGGATCCGGAGGAAGATAGCGGGAAGCGTACAATTGTTTTGAAAGAAATCAAAGGCGACATTAAATTTGACCAGGTTTCGTTTGCTTATCAGGAAGGAAAAGAAGTGTTGAATAACGTGAGTTTTGATGCACCTGCCGGTACGGTTACGGCACTTGTTGGCACATCCGGTTCGGGTAAGTCAACAATAGCGGGCTTAGTAGCTACCTTCTTAAATCCGGAATCCGGTAAAATTACAATTGATGGTGTTTGATTTGTCGGAAGTAACGTTGAGCAGCTATCGAAAAAATCTGGGTGTGGTGTTGCAGGATGATTTCTTATTTGAAGGAACGATCCGTGAAAATATTTTATTCCCGCGACCAAATGCAACGGAAGAGCAATTGTTGAATGCTGTAAGAGCAGGATATGTAAATGAATTTACAGACCGCTTTGAAAAAGGACTGGATACATTGATCGGAGAACGTGGTGTAAAATTATCGGGCGGACAACGTCAACGTATTGCAATAGCACGCGCAATATTAGCGGATCCTAAAATTATTATTCTGGATGAAGCTACATCAAATTTAGATACACAGAGCGAATCCATGATTCAACAAAGTTTAGCTGAATTGATGAAAGGAAGAACAACCTTTGTAATTGCACACAGGTTAAGTACGATCAGACAAGCCAATCAGATTCTGGTAATTGAAAATGGAAAAATTGCAGAGCAAGGAAACCATTCTGAACTGATTGCTAAAGAAGGCAGGTATTATGAACTGCACACGTATCAGGCAAGAATATAACGTTCCGAAAATTTCAAATTTCAAAAAACAAATTCCAAGAGCGCTTGTAAGAATTTTTCTTACAAGCGCTCTCTTTTTTATTTAATCAATTTTATTCTCTATCACCTTTCCATCCGCAGCGAATGTCACTTTGCGTTCGTCCTCACCTTTTTTCCAATTCTACTTTGTAAGTGGTTGCAGAACCTTCTTCAATCTTTTTAACATCTTCAATTTTGTAGCCTTTAAAATCCTTTTCGATTGATGTCTTAATAGCAGCAGGCAGATCCGTTATATTGATTTCTTGTTTGTAACGCAAAATCTTTCCGGTACTATCCAGGTAAAACACTGTGGTCCAGATTTTTAATTTCGAACTCTGCTTCATAGAGTCCTCTTTTTAATTCCCATTCAACAGTTGACTGCTGTGGAAATTTTTGCTGGAAAGCATTTACAACTACTGCCGGAACATTTTGCTGTGGCATATCCTGAGCCGAAGCACATGCTGCACTCAATAATAAAAAACAGAACAGATAACTTTTTCATACATGTATGTGTTTGATGATGTACAAATAAAAAGATTGAAACCGGAAAGAATCGGGAAAAAAGTAGTAATAATTAAAATCAAAGAGCTTTTGTATGATGGTTAACCAGACCTACGAGGTTTTTTAAAACCTCGTAGGTCTGGTTAACCATTCATTTACGTTTGGGCTCATAAATAAATCTGAAAAAAACAGAAGGCTCATAATTACGATCAAGTGGAAGTGCTGTAAACAAGACCGATTGCTATACCGTAAGAAATTTTAAATTTAATCTGCGGATGAATAACAGTTGAATAGCTTTCGTTCAAGTATACATGATTGACTTCAAAACCAACAAAATTGCTTTTTTAAAAAGGCATAGAAACTTGAATGACTTGCATGAACTGATCCTACCGAATTGGGATCAGATGAAAACTGTTGTTGGTACAATGGTCCGGTGATGAGCATGGTATGAATATTATTTCCCCATTTTTTTGCACCAATGAGAAATGGACTATATAGGTTTCCTTTCGTCAGTTTATTTTCATTATACAATGTTTTAAATGAATGAAAGATAAACTGATTGGTATAACCAACAGCCATAGATAAATTGTTTTTCGGGGAAACAAGAAATGTATATTGCGTTGATAGTTTAAGCCCTTCCATTCTGTTTTTAGGGATGTTATTGTGATTTCCGTCGGGCGTTTGCGCCTGATAAAATTCAAGCGGAATTTCTATTTCCACTCCCAACCGATTGAACGGAGCGAATTCGTATTCAATAAAACCAGAGTAAGAATTATATTGATTGGATCTTTGCATACCGCCGCCAACATTCAATTCGCGCTCACCACGGCGTGCGCCCCAGATCACGAATCAGATCCATATATACTGGTTCGGCGTGTTTCACTTTAGGCAGCGAATCGTTTTGTGCCTGTAAAGAAAAGACACTTACTGAAAATAAATAGTAGATGAATAAGCTGTTTCATACTCCCTGAATTTTCAGTCAAATTAGAAACAGAATCAGGAAAGAATCGGGAAAATGAGAATACTGCGAGGTTTCAAAAACCTCGCAGTATTCCTGTGGTTAAAAATTAAAACTGAACCAGAATACGATGCCCGCCCTGATAGGAATACGATATTTCAAAGCCGTATTTATCCGCAATCGTTTTTACAATTGCCAGCCCCAGACCGGTGGTGTTTTTTTCGGCAGAGTTTTTATAAAAGCGTTTAAAGATATGTTGAGCATCCAACGCCTGCACGCCTGAATTTTCAATTATTACGGCATGTTCTTCAATACTTATTTTTACAGATCCATTAGCAGCAGTATGGACGAAAGCATTTTTGATAAGGTTCCTTAATAGAATGTCTGAAAGGTCTTTATTCATCTTAACAGATAGTTCAGATCTATTTATATATTCAAAAGAGATGTTCTTGAATGCAGCCAGGTCTGAAAAGTCTTCTGTTAAACGATTACAAACGTTGTTTATAGAAACAAGTTCTTCGTCTGTATATTGTTTGTTTTCAATTTTTGATAAAAGCAATAACGATTTGTTTAATCGGGTGAGCCGCTGCAGATTTTCTATTACAGAAGCAACCATATACATATCGGTTTCTGTGAGTTCATTTTTTTCAGCCAGCAATTCCAGTTTATTGATGCTGATTGCCAAAGGTGTTTGCAGTTCGTGCGAAGCATTTTCAATGAATTGTTTTTGACTGGTGTACAATTCGATATTCTTTTTTAACAATTCAGACACCGAAGTATTCAACAATTTAAATTCATGAACCTTGGTTTGCACTTCTTGAAAACTGCCCGAATTCAGATTAAAATTTTCCAGTTGATGTAATAAGCTATAAAACGGTTTCCATATTTTTCGCAATAAAAATGTGTTTACAATAAATATACTGATCAAGAGAATCGCATATAACCAGACAAGTGCATAAAACAGATCTTCGATCAGATCATCTTCTTCAACCATTGAAGAGAGAATTTTTAATTCATAATAATCTGTGTGATTGGTTGTAAAAACTGTTTTTAGCAAACGTACCGCCTCCAGATCGTCTTCGTTCTCCATATACATAAGTGTGTCTTTGTATACGTCTTTTATTTTAGAAGAACCTGAGGAAGAAATTTTCCGGATGGAATAATTCGATTCGTCAAAAGCTGTTTTTTGAAGAAGGGTAGAATCGGCCTTCGCCTTTTTTATAATTAAAATTTTATAATTAGCCAGGTTGTCGTCAATGCTATCATACACCTCATCCAGCATTTGAAAATAAAAGATACTTGCCCAGATGCTTATGATAAAAAACAGAGCAACAGAAATGTACAGTAGGGTATAATTGTGTAATCTCATAATTCTATAAGTTTATAACCAATACCGTATACGGCTTGTATTTCGATTTCTGCTTTTTGGTCCTTAAGTTTTTTACGAAGATTTTTTATCTGCGAATAAATAAATTCAAAGTCATCTGATTCATCTGTAAAATCACCCCACACGTGTTCGGCCAGAGATGTTTTATTGATCAATCTGTTTTTGTTTACCATAAAATAAGCGAGCACATCAAACTCTTTCCGGTTCAGCGTAAGCACTTCATTGTTTATGAAAGCTACTCTATCATCAAACTGAATCTTAACATTTTTTATTTCCAGTTCGTTTTTGCCATTCAAGGTTTTTCTTCGCAGAATAGATTTTACACGCGCTGTCAATTCAGCAATATGAAAAGGTTTGATAAGATAATCATCTGCACCCATGTTAAGACCTGCTACCTTATCGTCGATGGAATTTTTTGCAGAAATAATGATCACATTGCTTGTTTTGTCAAGCTGTTTCAGTTCTGTTAAAATATTCAGTCCGCTTCCGTCGGGCAATGTAATATCAAGTAAGATGCAATCGTAATCGAATGAGATAATTTTATCCAGTGCGCTATCATAGGTTGTTGCGGATTCAACAAGATACCTTTCTTTCTCAAGCGTCTCCTTGATGATCTCCTGCATGGAAGCTTCGTCTTCTATGACTAATATTTTCATGATTCAATTAACAATATAAATCTGTAAACAATCGGGAATTATAAGTACCATTCCACATAATTGGCTTTTCTATTCAAAAAATTGCTGTTTTATTCATTTTACCCAGACAATTTTTGAAAAGTAAAAAACATTTGGAATTGAAATACGTTCTAAATTATAATTTACAGGAAATATGTTTTAATTTCAGAATAATAAACCAGCTATTTTTTGATCATTTTTAGGGTCAACATATAAATGTTGCTTAATGGAAGTCGAATGTATAGGATTTTAACATATACAGGGAACGTGTTGTTAAAGCGGCACTGGTATTAATTCACATATAATTGATTTGAATTATGACAGGAGAATTACATGAAAAGAAAAACGAACAGACAACACTTGATAGCCTCATTGAGGGCTTTCAGTTAATTAGTTTTGACTGGCGTTATTTGTATGTTAACGACGCGGTTGTGAAACATAGTAAATATGAACGGGAAGAACTTATCGGCTATACCATGATGGAAAAATACCCGGGCATTGAAAAGACACCCATGTTTGATCTATTAAAAGTATGCATGAAAGAGCGGAAGGCGGATTATTTTGAAAATGAATTTACGTATCCGGATGGCTCAACCGGCTGGTTTGAATTAAGAATCCAACCCGTTTCAGAAGATATTACCGAACGCAAACAAATTGAAGCAAATAGAATTGAATATATTAATGGTTTAGAAAAAATGCTTTTTATAACTTCGCATAAAGTACGGCAGCCCATTACCCAGATTATGGGTATGTCAAATTTGCTGAATACAACAAAAAGTTCGCGAGAAGATCTATTGAAAATAACAGAGTATATGAAAGTATCGGTACAATCGTTGGATTCTTTCACAAAAGAACTCACCCTGTTTATAAATAGCCTGCACGACCGGTTTAAGAATTGATCATTTTAGACATATCTGCAAAACTAATTGGCATGATTTTTAGATGTTAGAATATTAAAATTAATGTATACATTTGAATACATTAATTTTAATATTCTTCAGCGCATGAAACGATTGGCCGGCATTGTGTTTTTTTTAATAACGTCCATACTATGTGAAGCACAGCTACAGAAAGTTTTCACAGTAAAAAAAATCATTATTGGCGAACAGCATACAAATGATGCTTCACTTGAGCGTTATCTATTCAATTATGAAATGGATGAATCCTGTATAAAACAGGGGAATTTTTCCACTTGGTTTTTTTCTAAAACAAATGACACAACATTGGTTGCTGAAGGAAAATATAAGAATGGATATTTAGATGATACATGCAGATGGTTTTTTGTAGGTACAAAAATTCTCTATATCCAAACTGTTTTTACATACCCTCAGGATTTCGAAGATGCCAGTAAGTTTACAGTTTATTATTCCGGCAAGCCCTTCTGTGAAAAAGCATGTAAAGATGGATTATTTGAAATATATTTTCCAGCTGCAACAAAACAATTGAAAGAAAGACTTACGTATGTAAAAGATAAACCCAATGGTACTCATGAAGGTTTTTTTGATAATGGGAAGTTAGCGTTTAAATATGAGTTTGTTAATGGTGTGCAGGATGGGTTTTATGAAAATTACGATGAAGACGGTTTTATAAAAAATAAAGGATATGTGAATTCCCAAACCGAGGAATGTTATATGGAGCAATATGCAGATCGTGGTCGGTTTAAAAATCGGATTATGAAAACAAAAGCCGGTCAGCCGGTTTATGATAGCTGTATATTTAAGAACAATAGAATGAGCTATCGAAAATATTACAATGGAAAATCAATTGATAGTTCTTTTGAGTTTTATTATAATGGTCAGCTCCTAAAAGAAGAAGTATATGATGCAAGCGGAAATGGTTATTTTAAAAAATACTATGATAATGGAACTCTTGAAGCCTCTGCCACATATAAAAATCGGTTACTTGATGGCCCCATTTTACATTATTATCAAAACGGAAATAAGAAGTCGGAAAAAAATTATTCGGGTGGATTATCGAATGGTAAATTTACAGAGTGGTTTGAAACAGGTGTGGTAAAGGTCGAAGAGCTATATGTAAATAATAATCGGAATGGTCTTAAAAAAATTTATTATGAAAATGGCAAACTTGCTTCTAGTTCTTTTTATAAGGAAGGTCGGTTAAATGGTGTTCAAAAAACCTATAATGAAAACGGACAAATACTAACAGAAAAAATATACAGTAACGGAAGCCTGGATTCTGAAAAAAAATATAAGGATGGGAAAGAAATTAAAATGGATACTCCCAAAGCAATGTATTCCGGCAATAAATTGGACAGAGATGGCCAAGGGGAAGATGTAGGTATGGAAGCATATGACCTTGATGAATCAGATATTCAGAAGACCCGTGAAATTAAGCATGATATTATTTATAAATCAAAACAAGATATTGAGTGCAGCGCAGCATTTACTGAGATTAAACCTATATTTGACAGTGACACGTTTGTTACACACTTCCAACATTATTTAACAACGTCTGAAGGAAAATGTCTAAAGAAAATTTCCAATGAGGTAGAATTTTATATTACAACAACTGAAAACAAATCTGCTTCAACAGGACAATATTCCAGAGTCATCAGCAACGTAACATATCATACGGCATTGAATAAAAAACAGCAAAAATCATTCTCACAATTTTTATTAAAAGAAAAGCTTGTGTACAACGATCCGGATTTTAAGAACAGCATTTATAAATTGGATTATAAACTTTCAATCATCCCTAACGCATTCTAAAAAATTTTAAACAAATAATTTATGAAACAGACCCCAATCAATTTTAAAAATGTATTAACAGCATTCTTTTTTATTTTTTCTTTTTCGACGTTTGCAACAGGACTTCCGGATCCTGAACTCTTAGCCAAACAATACTTAAAGGATCTGTGTACACTAAACGAGCAGGACTTTACGCGCAAGTATATGTTAACGCAACCGGATGTAATAGATTTAATAAACACCTTGAGTGCATCAGAAGGAGGTAGTA
>JANSWA010000076.1:600000-602500 GCA_028015225.1 Carex myosuroides | reverse complement strand
TTCGAGTCTGTTCGGGTCATTTTTAAGCCGCCTTGGTCATTTTTCAGCCGCTCGGTCCGTCTTTTTCGTGTTTCGGGTCTGTTCGGGTCATTTTTAAGCCGCCTTGGTCCGTGTTTCTCCCCCGCTTGGTCCGTGTTTTTCCCTCCGCTTGTTCCGTGTTTTTCCCCCGCTCAATCCGTGTTTTTCAGCCGCCTTGGTCCGTGTTTCGGGTCTGTTCGGGTCATTTTTAAGCCGCCTTGGTCATTTTTCAGCCGCTCAGTCCGTGTTTCGGGTCTGTTCGGGTCATTTTTAAGCCGCCTTGGTCATTTTTCAGCCGCTCGGTCCGTGTTTTTCGTGTTTCGGGTCTGTTCGGGTCATTTTTAAGCCGCCTTGGTCCGTGTTTCGGGTCTGTTCGGGTCATTTTTCAGCCGCTCGGTCCGTGTTTCGGGTCTGTTCGGGTCATTTTTCAGCCGCTCGGTCCGTGTTTCGGGTCTGTTCGGGTCATTTTTAGGCCGCCTTGGTCCGTGTTTTTCCCCCGCTTGGTCCGTGTTTTTCCCACCGCTTGTTCCATGTTTTTCCCCCGCTCAATCCGTGTTTTTCAGCCGCCTTGGTCCGTGTTTCGGGTCTGTTCGGGTCATTTTTAAGCCGCCTTGGTCCGTATTTCGGGTCTGTTCGGGTCGTTTTTAAGCCGCCTTGGTCTGTGTTTTTCCCCCGCTTGGTCCGTGCTTTGCCCCCGCTTTTCGGGCCATGTACACCGCTTGGCATGTACATTCGGGCCATGTACACCACCGGCATGTACATGAGGGGGGCGCCCCTTCCAAAATTCTCCTACCCCTAATAGGGAATATGCATTTTTACCCTCCAGCCACGCCCAGGGTTACCACCCCCTGGAAATCCCCCAGGTTCCCCCCCATTTTACGTGGATGCGCTGACGCTGAGGGCCAGCAGCACCGACGCTGAGCGCCAGCAGCACCGACGGAAGGCACCGACGGGGGCATGTACACCGACGGAAGGCACCGACGCACACCGCTTGGGCATGTACATGGCAGCACCGACGCTGAGGGCCAGCAACACCGACGGGGGCATGTACATGGGGGGCAACCGACGGAAGGCACCGACGCTGAGCGCCAGCGCCCCGACGCTGAGCGCCAGCGCACCGACGCAGCACCGACGCTGAGCGCCAGCGGCACCGACGGGGCATGTACACCCTTGGGCATGTACATGGGAACACCGACGCTGGGCGCCAGCAGCACCGACGCAGAGCGCCAGCAGCACCGACGGACAGCACCGACGGGGGCATGTACACCACCGGCGTGTACATGAGGGGGCACCCCTTTTGAAAATCTTGCCCCCCTAATAGGGAATATGCATTTTTTGGCTCTAGCCATGCCCAGGGTTACCACCCCCTGAAAATCCCCCATGTCAAAAAATTGGTGTTCCGCCGCTTTTTTACGTGATTTCACCCGTTTTCAACGCAAGTTGCCCCGATCCACCGATTTTACGTTCAAATTTTTTTCAAAATTCAAATTTTTGCAAATCGCCCGCAGCACCGACGCTGGGCGCCAGCAGCACCGACGGAAGCACCGACGCTGGGCGCCAGCTGCACCGACGGAAGCACCGACGCTGGGCGCCAGCTGCACCGACGGAAGCACCGACGCTGGGCGCCAGCAGAACCGACGGGGGCATGTACACCCTTGGGCATGTACATGGGAACACCGACGCTGGGCGCCAGCAGCACCGACGCAGAGCGCCAGCAGCACCGACGGACAGCACCGACGGGGGCATATACCCCGACGAAAGGCACCGACAGGGGCTTGTACACCCTTGGGCATGTACATGGTGGCCACCCCCTTTTCAATTTTTTTTCAAGGCTCCGACGCAAAGCGCCCGCCGCACCGACGGGGCACCGACGGGGCACCGACGGTGCACCGACGTAAGGCACCGACGGGGCACCGACGTAAGGCACCGACGGGGCATGTACACCCTTGGGCATGTACATGGGAACACCGACGCTGGACGCCAGCAGCACCGACGCAGAGCGCCAGCAGCACCGACGGACAGCACCGACGGGGGCATGTACACCACCGGCGTGTACATGAGGGGGCACCCCTTTTGAAAATCTTGCCCCCCTAATAGGGAATATGCATTTTTTGGCTCTAGCCATGCCCAGGGTTACCACCCCCTGAAAATCCCCCATGTCAAAAAATTGGTGTTCCGCCGCTTTTTTACGTGATTTCACCCGTTTTCAACGCAAGTTGCCCCGATCCACCGATTTTACGTTCAAATTTTTTTTCAAAATTCAAATTTTTGCAAATCGCCCGCAGCACCGACGCTGGGCGCCAGCAGCACCGACGCTGGGCGCCAGCTGCACCGACGGAAGCACCGACGCTGGGCGCCAGCAGAACCGACGGGGGCAGGTACACCCTTGGGCATGTACATGGGAACACCGACGCTGGGCGCCAGCAGCACCGACGCAGAGCGCCAGCAGCACCGACGGACAGCACCGACGGGGGCATATACC